>JAKZAN010000018.1:0-25000 GCA_023053545.1 Lepidurus packardi
GGCCAAAAAAAGTGTTCATTAACCGATTACCCACTGTAGTGCCAAAAACTAATCTCAGACTTGCCGCCATTGTTGACGCAGTAGCTCGTTGGTCGTTTACTTTTATCTGTTTAGTCATGAAGCGTGAAGTCGTTTTTGGTTTTAAGAAGCTCAAACCACAGCATAAGATTTATGAGGATTTATTAGGCGTTATGAAGAATATACTTGTGATGTACCGCGTACATGACTGGTGAGCTATTTTAGATAGACATTTACATATTTGTTTTACCTTCCGTCGTTTATTCTGGATATGTGTAGCATATATGTTAAGAGTGAAACTGAGTCAATATAGTTATCCTTTGTTATCAACATGGCTTCTTTCCTAGCAGGAAGAATATCCAGTTGTCGAAACTTTGTTTATGTAAGGTTGTGAAGTTTGACCTGTAGGTATATTGTCGCGGTTCGCCTTTTCCAAATGCTGTATTTCCTTTACTATCCAAAACCGGACTCCCTTTCCTTTACATTTCCTTCTCTTTGTTAAGCGAGCAGGTACGATTAGAAAACGTTTGGCGTATTAACGATTTATTCGCTTCACGTAACAACTACCAAGAGGTACCAGATAGTGATAATGAGGAGGGATGAACAGGGAAATGAACGAGGGCAGAACCACGCTAACTCGCTGATTTAACAACTGACAACTCTCCTAACTGACTCTGTTCTTTCGTTCCTTGTTGAAGCCGGACTGAATACCCACTCTCCGGCTTCCAACAAAAACAGCCAACTCACTTTCTCCCTTAGGGGGGATAACAAAAAGGAGAGAAAGGGTAAACCGAACATACACGTGTGCCTCGCTACAAGCTTCCCTAGCACACGTGTACCGGAGCACATAACATCTTTTTATACCACTTGGGGCCCCTTTCTTAGCGAATGTGCTTCTTTCAACGTTGGTCCCATTGACCCGACCTTGCCCTTCTCCAAGAATCCGCCACTTACTCCCAAACCTTCAAATTAACCAAGACCAACGTTTTGAAAAGGGTCATTCGCTACAATATATACACTTAGTTGAGGCATAATACCTTCGAACGAAACTCATCTACTGAAGTTGCATATATCTAGTCCAAAAGTTAGGAAAACCTGCCATTCTTATAACTGAACTTGGAAATTGATAGCAAGAAATCACACTCTTGCAAACTATTCCTACAAGCTTTGCTCTGTTGTATGCAGAGTCCACCGGTAGGCATATTGGCTGCACGGCACTGTTGTTCACTAACGGCGAACTCAATTGTACTAAAGCTGTATCGTTTTCCTTACATGCAGTGCCGCTCGCATAGCTTCACCAACTTATTTGATGAATTTGGATGAATTTTGAGGGTTTGATTAGTAGTATTAGTATTAGTAGGGGTAGAGGTAGCTGTAAAATGGGATCGGTAAGGTGGTGGTGGAGATTTACGTTCAAAACTGCCCCATAAAGAATCCAGTACGTAAAAGAAGACGTATAGTTAGAGATTAAATCATGTTTAAACCATTATTTGTGGTTAAACCATTGTTTTTCATTTACGTGTATTTTTATTTATATTTAATTCAGTGACGAAGCTTGAAGCTGTTCTAAGGAGCTCAAATTACAGCACAGGCTTTACTTCACGGAATCGAAATATACTTGTGACGTATCGTGTATGGTCACACACAGTTTAGAGAAGACATTATATTTCTTTTACATTCCGTCATTTATTCTTGATATATAGTATATTGTAGTAAGAGGTGAAACCGAGTTAGTAGTGATGATCTCTGTTCGCAGTACTTCTTCCTTCCCTAGCACAAAAAATACCCAGTTGTCGAAACTGTGTATATGTAAGGTTAGAAGGGCGTGCAGAAAGTTTGGCCTATAGGTATACAGTTAAGTTTAGTCTCTTCGAACGAAAACTCACCTGTAGTCGCGTAAATCCAGTTCAAATAGCTAGCAACGCGTGCCACTCTTATAATCGGAGTTTCACTGTCATAGCAAGAATTCACATCCTCGCCAACGATTCCTACAAGCTTTGCTCTGGTGTACGTAGCGTCCATCCAAGTAACTGGAGCACCGCCGTCACCTCCAATCTTTAGCACAGATTAAAAGTCTTGTTTTTTTTATTAAACTGCAAAATATAGTGAAACTTACGCAAGGACCAATGCTAGCGGTTGTCTGAAGACACATTGTCTTGTCTGTAAATGTAACAGCGGGGCACGTAGGAACACTGTCATTTAGTACGGGTATGCTTAATACACTGTGCAATACATTGCCGCTTTCTTCACTTAAACCCCATCCTAGAGTGAACTCGCTGTTCCTTTCACTCCATTTTATAAGATGTAGTATTATATATTACCTGCTATGTTCACTGTTTTATTTGCAAAAGAGGTATTGGCTTCATTAACCGGTAGGCAAATTGGCTGCACGGCACTGTTGTTCACCAGCAACGGCGAACTCAATTGGATTAAAGCAATATCGTTTTCCTTATACACTTCAGTGCTGCTCGTCACAAAGCTCGGGTGTTGTTTGATAATTCCAGTGGTGGACTTCAGAGATTTTTTTTGCAGTTGTTATAATAATCAAGTTAACTTACTTGGAAAGATGCTGCAGGATACTCTGTGCCCCTGATAATGCCGGCTTTTACTACAGCTAAGGCTGCATTGCGCATACAAGAAGCTGACGTTAAAACCCATGAAGGGTGAATCAGAGCCCCACTGCACGTTATAGTCGTCGTTCCAGATGGGTTTATTAGCACTTGCCATGGGAACTCGTTAGCACTAGTAGCTCCGATACCACCGATTACTCTAAGCTGTATAATATGGCCAGTTTATTACGGTGTTATTTCCTTCGATGTTTAGTTTAAGTTACCGTTTGTCGTGAAGTAAAACCGCAATTGCATGGAGTTTTCGTAGTCGTTGTAGTAGTAGTGGTAGTAGTAGTGGGAGTAGTAGTGGGAGTAGTAGTGGGAGTAGTAGTGGGAGTAGTAGTGGGAGTAGTAGTGGGAGTAGTAGTAGGAGTAGTAGTTGGAGTAGTAGTGGGAGTAGTAGTAGGAGTAGTAGTTGGAGTAGTAGTAGGAGTAGTAGTTGGAGTAGTGGCAGTTGTAGTAGGAGGAGTAGGAGTAGTAGTGGGGGGAGTGGTAGAAGGTGTTGTCGTCTTACAGTCAAATAGATCCCATATAGAAGTACCAAGGAATCGAATATCTAAAGCAAGGCCAAGTTAGAAATCAAATTGTGGTTAAATCATTCTTCAACTTACAGTCAAATAACCCAGTGTCTGACTCGGTGGTGATCTTCAGCTCGTTCTCATGGTAATCCTATGTAAAAACAAATGGTATAAGCAAACTTTCGAAATTGGGGTTAATCTTCGCAACAACAAAAGGTAAAGTCTATACCGGGAGACTGTAAGAATCAGGCAGAGCCAACCCAATTGTCAAGAGCGACCATGCAAATATGAGCAAAACTTTATTGCGTGCCATGTTCGTACTACCTATATACCTACAATGATCTGAAATCAGACCCGGCTTTTTATATGCACTGCGCGTACCCATTATTGCGTGGTACTTTAAAAGTTGCTCGTTCTTTTAAGTCGTCAGCGTCGGACTGTTTCGTAGACTATACTAATACATTGTTTCCATATAATTTAGCCAGCTTTGGAACTGTCCACCTGCGTTCATTTCATTGTTTTACAAATATGCCACATTTTCCTCTATCAATTTATTTTTCAGATTTCCTTTGAAGGAAATTTTTGTAAGGAATGCTTTTTTAGTCGTTCACGTATTCCATGTGCAATTTTCATATTCATGTGTCTGTACTGAATGAATGCAATGCATCTGGGAGCAGATTTGTGTGCGTTTGGTCGTTTGCTTACGGAAGTCTTATTTCTCGTTGTTTTATGTAATGTTCCCAAGAGAAGAACGATGGACTATAAACATGGTTCACATTTGTACTTCCTCCGCACGGATGTCTTTGTGAGAAGATTGTCTTTACTGACATACTGTTTTAAGGAAATATTCCTGTAGAACAGCTGTTTTTGATGTTTTCTTCTGCGCTTCATATGGCCTTGTCCGTAGCGTCACGGGTCTACAACGGAACCTTCCGGAAAAAGTATATCATTTCTTTAGGGTAATTCAAATTTCGTGAAAACGCTACAAGTCTGATTACAGTAAACATATTTTTAATTGTATATAGGTATGATGTCAGTGAAATAGTATTCCTAAAAAAAAATTAAGGGCTACTTTCATTTGCTTGACATTGACACTGAATTTAATCTACTTTAATTGACTTGACACTTGACATTGAAACAAACGCCAGATGTATTTTCAGGTTCCCATTACATATTTGAGATAACAAACGCCTTTCCTTGGTGTCAGTAATCCAGATGCCATAGATACAAATAATGAATATACTATAAGCTCATTATTACTAAAAAAAAAATTAATTTGTAAAAGTTACTTTGGAAAACTTTGTGAATTGGGCTTTGGAAAACTTTACTTTTTACTTTGTGAATTGGGCTGGTTTCGTAATTGAAGCATTATCAGCATTTCCATTGTGTGACAGCAAAGTAATTATCAAAGGTTAATTTTTTAAGATAATAGTGGCGTAACCGTTTCTTGCTGTGTTTCAAAGAGATGGCCTGATGACTTCGACAAAATTATGAGATAACGAACAATGTTCACTTCTGTAGTCCAAGGTTAGTTCTTTTGAAGCGCCATAATAAAAGATCTCAGACAAGAAATAAAGATCACGTAGGATTGGCGCTTCTTTGTCGTGCTCAGTTTATTTTAGCATGCAGTTCGCAGTGTTTTTTTTACTTGCAATAATTTCTACTATTTCTTCATGTTTGGGTCAGTGGCAAGGAAATCTTCCATCTCGAGAGAACTTGGAAGGTTTAAAGCAAGTCGGGAGGAGTATATTGGAGCGATTGAAGTCACTAGATAACTCCGAGGATTTAAAACTTGCGAAAACATCTACTTATACAGAATACCTTGCAGACTGGCTTATTCCCACAGCCAATTACTTAAAGGCAAGCGAAGAATGTTTGCACGACAGTAATATGTACGCGGAATCCCTGGCCAAATTGGAAGGCTGGGCACTGAAAAGTAAGGAAAAGTTGTTTTATTTCATCTCTTTTGCCACCTAGACGTCCGAAAGGGCATATAAATATAACGTCCTATTGTTAGTGTACGACGCCTCGGGGAAAACACCGGATGGTTTAGCCAGTTATAACATACATGCTTTTGGTCACTTTGAGCAGTGTTTGAAGACCCAGCATGAGCAAATCTTTGGCAAGTATTGTACCGCATTTCTGCAGTTTCGGAACGCTTCCGAGGGTTTGTTCAATGAGACGGAAAATTCCAACGCCCCAAGGTCACTTTTTGGTATCTATCGCCTCCTAACATTATTTGGACCTGACTTGGAGCCAGTAATACTATTTTTTTATATACAGATTTCATAGCTTTTGGGTAATTTGGTTTGAATTTAGGTGCATACAGACGCGAATGGCATTACTCCATACCTGCTACCCAGTATTGCCTTTTGTTTGCCTTCGTCTTGCAGTGCTGAGGATATTGGAGCTGCAATTGCTGATAAAATCAGCCGCCATCCTTTAGGCCAGCAACATATTGTAGTTTCTCTCGATGAAAACTATTGCTTTAGTGCAGCTTCCCAAGAAGAAGATTTTGATGCTGTATCCATTACTGTCATGTAAGTGTGATAGTTAGATTATTCAGTGTATTTCACTTCTGCTATCAGCGGGGCCAGTACAGATTTGGAGAGGAGGGACAGGGGGGGGGGGAGTCGGGTCGATTGGCTTCGGTTGAGGGCTTCGCTGGCTTCGGTCTCGATAGACGGTGATGGCGGCTGCGGACTGCTGGGGGGGGGGGGGGGGAATTGCTCGGCGGACGGGTATCCTTGGCAAGGAACCGTCCGCCGAGCAAGGAACACGGAGGGGAACTGGTGTTACGGGGACTGAGACGAGGGGTGAACTGCGTGCCGTTGTTATCCGGTGGGTCCGTATTTATAGGCCAGTTGGACATCGGTATCGAGGTGCGCTTCGGTTGTTTTTACCTTCCGTGGCCTCAATTAGTTTATTAGGCTTGGGTTGTGACCTCGGGTTCGTCTACCCTCCTTGGCCTCAAGTGATCTTAGGCTTGGGTTGTGTCCTTGGGTTGGCATCGCTGTTTTGCTTCTTGGGCTTCGGAACTTAAGATTACCTTTGGACTGCGTATAGACATTCACGAGGGTTCTGGCCTCGGCACGAGAGATGTCTTTACGTTGTCCTTTACATTTATGGTCGACAGTGTTTATCGTATATTCAGTGTTAATCTCTTAACTCTGCATAGTATATTGTTATCGAGCTTTAAATCCATACCACCACTAATTCCACTCCTTACATCCCTCCACCCATTGAAAAAGTTGCCGTCCCGGCAACAGGATTCGTCCTTCCGTGGCAAAGGGCACACACCTCCCCTTGTAACTGCACCAATCCCACGAAAATCCACGCAAAACCTCCGTGCACCATCCCTCTCCCCAACAAAAACTACTGGCGCCCCCCACGGAGAGGAAGAAGGTCTAATGACACCTCTATGCAACACCCCGTCCACATGCTGTCTAACAACTGCTTCCCGCGCTTCTGGCGCCCTGTACGGACGTTGGCAGACAGGATTGGAACCTCCGGTGTGAATGGCATGTTCAACAAGTTTTGTACGGCCTAAATCGTTATCATCTTTTGCAAAAATATCCCGAAATTCAGTTAATAATTTTAATAGCTCATCCCTGTGCGAAGGGGTAACATTAGACAGATCGAAGTTCTCGAGTAACGGATACTCTGTACTTGGGAGTGAGTGTACTGCTGCAATCACGGACACTCTGGCGTTACAAACTCTTCCTATAACTGTGTTTCGTTTCAACACAACATCGTTAGGACCATTATTCCAAAACGAGACTGGGATTTTACCGCATCCCTTTCCTATTACGATTGCTGGTTCGCTACAAACGAATTCGTCGTCTAGCTGAACAGGCTAAAAAATAATTTCCGCTCCATGCGAGTTATCGTGCTCGGATTTGGCAGTAGCAATGACTCTACTGTACGCGGGTATTTTCACTTGCTTATGCAGTTGCACTCTGGAACTGTTCCTTGCAAGGCCTACCACATTAATCTCATTTCCATTGACGCGCCGTCAATAACTATCCTCTGGCTCTGAATCGCATCCATACCGAGGATGATGTCGTGAGCTAACTCTCCTGCTACGTAACATTCAACTTTGAATTTACGGCCTTGAATTTCAAAAGGTAATTCATAACAACCGAAGACATTCAGGTTCTCTCCTGTTACTGATTTCAAGATTGTATCAGTTTGAACTGGCTTTCCTGCAATGTCCGGTGTCAGCAAATTAAACGCTTGCTTATTCATAACTGTAACGCCTGCACCTGTGTCAACTAAACATCTGAATTGGATTGATCTTATAATAACTTTTGTAACAAAAAAAATTCTACCGGGAGGTCTCTTAAAAAGGTTTTTTCTCCTCCTACCTGGTGTTACGGGGTTCGAGGTGTGCAACTTTGGTCTGGTGACTTACCTCCGTGCCGATAGTTTAGGAGGTGAACATGAGGACGCCCAGGTCGTTTGGCAGACCGAAGTGGTCGGGTCTTGGTAGTCCGTGGTCCGGGAGTACTTGCCGCTCGAACCCTTCCAGAAGGATTACGCTGTTTTTGTACGGGAGCGTATTAAAAACGGTTGGTTTTGGTGGCGGGTGCACGTCCGGGTGGTCGTGTCCCAGGCTTTGTACGCTCTCATAATGCATGAGAGCGTTGGCGTACGGGCAGTCGTCCAGTATGTGGCGCATGTACGCCTCCGTCGGGATGTGATGAGCCGCATCGAACCCACAGACGTGCAGGCCCGTACCTACCAACGAATCCTCGTTGGTTTTGCGGCACTCAGCGAGGTGTTCTGTCGCCTCCGCTAGCATGAAGCTATCTCCGTAAGCGTAGGGGCAGATGTATTCGGGGAGTTTGGGGGTTTTGATGCGGGTGGGCGTGGAAGCTTGTTTTTTTTTCCGGTTTCGGAGGACGTGGGGTCGAAGAGACGCTGCCACCAGTGTGATAGTTAGATTACCTTTGGACTGCTGGGGGGGGGGGGGGGGGGGGGGAATTGCTCGGCGGACGGGTATCCTTGGCAAGGAACCGTCCGCCGAGCAAGGAACACGGAGGGGAACTGGTGTTACGGGGACTGAGACGAGGGGTGAACTGCGTGCCGTTGTTATCCGGTGGGTCCGTATTTATAGGCCAGTTGGACATCGGTATCGAGGTGCGCTTCGGTTGTTTTTACCTTCCGTGGCCTCAATTAGTTTATTAGGCTTGGGTTGTGACCTCGGGTTCGTCTACCCTCCTTGGCCTCAAGTGATCTTAGGCTTGGGTTGTGTCCTTGGGTTGGCATCGCTGTTTTGCTTCTTGGGCTTCGGAACTTAAGATTACCTTTGGACTGCGTATAGACATTCACGAGGGTTCTGGCCTCGGCACGAGAGATGTCTTTACGTTGTCCTTTACATTTATGGTCGACAGTGTTTATCGTATATTCAGTGTTAATCTCTTAACTCTGCATAGTATATTGTTATCGAGCTTTAAATCCATACCACCACTAATTCCACTCCTTACATAAGCTATATTTCTGTCTTTCGTTCAAAAAAATCTTCCATGTTTTTTTGTCTTTCTAGAGTATTGCTTAGTCTCCTGGGACTATTTCTTTGCTTTGGCACGGCTTTTGATGCATGGCAACGGTTCCAGGGCCATACTTTAGGTAAATTAATTTGCAAGTTTTGGATCTAATTGTGTCCATGTCAAAGTTAAGTGATATAATATATATTATCTTTGCAGACGTGATAGCTTCACAGGGATTAGGCTGTGATGTATTGCTTTCCTTTTCCATTTTAACAAACGGAGAGAAGATTTTGAACACAAGACAAAGTGCGGATAGTTTACCATGTCTTCACGGAATTCGTTTCTTGTCCATGACATGGGTAGTGCTCGGACACGTATGGATGGTGAGAACATTTGAGATGAATGCCAATCCCATTCCTGCGGTTTTGGTAAGGTTTCCTATTTCTTAGGCGGGTACAATTTTAAAGATTTAAATACTTTAAAAAAAAAATCATACCAGGATACAATGACCTGGCCAATGCAAGCTATTTCTAATGCTACGCCATCTGTGGATACATTTTTCTTCCTGAGTGGATTACTCGTTGCTTACATCATGCTCCGAGAATTGGATAAACGCAAAGGAGCTTTTAATCCTTTCTTGATGTACTTGCACCGGTATTTACGGTACGATAAATATGTTTTAAATTCATTTTAAACCCCACAATTTTTAATAATTCGCGTAAGCTTTTGCAGATTAACTCCAGTGTATGCCATTATTCTGGCTTTCCTTGCAAGCTTATCTATTTACGTTGGTACTGGACCGTTTTGGCAAGCCGTACGTACTAATATCAGTGGTCTGTGCCGGGAGTATTGGTGGGTTAATCTTCTATATATCAATAACTTCTACGAGCATGACGTAGTAAGTCTATTAATATACGTTGCTGACCGATTTGGATTAATGTTTATTGTAATTGTTAACGTAGTGCATGGGGGAGACCTGGTACTTGGCCAACGATATGCAAATGTTCCTACTTGCGCCGTTTTTCGTGTATGCGCTATGGAAATGGCCCCATACTGGTTTGATCATCCTTGGTAGCGCCACTGTTGGTTTTTTAGCTGTTTCCATGGCTATTATTGGAATCGAAAACTTACCTCCAACGCTCCTAGTGGCCAGAAGGTTAGATTCCTGCAATTCTATTGTGACTCAATGTTTAGCACTTTTTTATTGCGTTTAGTGATCTCAGTCCAAAATTCAATGGGGACTATTATATCAAACCGTATACTCGAATTCCTCCGTATCTGGTAGGAATTTTCATCGGTTACGTACTGCACAAAACGAAAGCCCAGAAGATTGAGTTGAATTACGTAAATACGAAATTTATATTGCATTAAAGTCTGCAATAACTCTTAACTCGCTAGCTCACTGTAACCTGGGGTTGGATTGTAGCCATAGTGGGAGGGTTTTCTATCATTTACGGAATGCACGATTACTTAGATCAAGCAGCAATGCCTGAAATTCCAATGGCTGTATCCGTCATTTACGGTGGCGTACACAGAGCTGCGTTTGCTGCTTGTATTGGTTGGGTCATATATGCATGCACACATGGATATGGAGGTTAGAAAATAGTTTTGCGCAAAAAAAATATAGTTTAACTATACCCGTCAATTACTTTGCTTTCAGGGTTTGTTAACACTTTCCTCTCCTGGAAAGGATTTCTTCCATTGAGCAGACTGACGTACTGCACCTACTTAATTCATCTCAATTGGCTAACTATTTACTACGCTCGTATAAGAATCGCACCCTATTATACGCTTTTAGACCAGGTAATTTATCATTAGAGATCTACCAGACGGGTAATAATTTGCGTTTATTTGTTACTATTTTTTACTTCCAGACTTTCGCTTTTGTGGGTCATCTAGTCTTTTCGATGGGATTAGCTTTCATTGTGTCCATATGTGCTGAAGCTCCGTTTCTAAATCTGGAGAAACTTTTATTCTCCACAAGAAAGAAAATAGTACTTAGTAACAACAAAGTTACGAAAAACATTTCTTAGTTTTCAGTTTCACGAACAAACTTTACCTTTTGAAGTTGGTACGTAAAACAAGCGAAATCGATAGCCAAGTTCATTTAGCAATCGCGGGTGCATAAAAACAAGTCAATTTCTGGATTCGTATTATACCAAGTAATTCCATGACTACTCCGCAAATACAGTGCAACACGCCCAGAATGAAACGATCTTCTGGATGAGCTTTCTTTCTAAAATATGTTTGTCTTGAACCAAGAAGATTCGTACCAGTTATTGCAGTCAATTGCTCTAACCTTCTCAATTTTAGTTAAAAGGGCCTGTTAAACCTGGATTGCTTACTTTTTGCCATTGTGATTCGGCCATCTATAAAGGATTCATTTCAGGCTACATGAAGGCGTCAAAATAAACTGGCTGTGGTTAATACGTGCGATGGGTGAACCAAAGCTGCAGCACATTTAGTAACGGAGAATCTCGCAGGGGATAATTTGTTAGGAAAACTGACTATTCTACCACTAGCTTACCCGGAGCTGTTTAATAGACATTTAACTGCGACATAATGTTCTGTATTTGACCAATTTATATTACCATTGTAGATGTGGTGTGTCCTCAATTACATGATATTCAGTGTCGTGGAGGAGCGGGAGTCATCGGAGTGTTTGTAGGCTTTGTTAGTTGGAGTAGTTGTCGGGGTTGTTGTTCGAGTCTTTTTTTTACATAGGCTGGGACAAAATAAGGTAGAGAGTATACAACACCCATAGCACATATTTAAGTGGTGAAGAAGGACGAGGAGGAGGGGGAGACAAAGTTGTAGTAGTGGGAATACGGGTAGTTGGAGTACTGGTAGTTGGAGTACTGGTAGTTGTAGTAGGTGGGGCTACAGTTGTATCTTGTCGGACGGCTGTAAAATAAGCAGTTATAAATTAAACTAAGTTCTTTTGTTGGTATATGATTTACAACCCAAGATTCCGCTTTCTGAGTTCAAGGGTTTCATCTCGGTCTCATGATAGCCCTGCATTGAAAGATACGTTCATTGAGTAACATCCACAGTATAAAGGTTTCACAGTATGGTAACTGGGGGTATCTTCCAATGTAAAGGGATTAACACGATTTTCTCGGTCTCAAGAGGATGTGGGGGTAACAAGGAACATAGGAGGGATGGATTCACAGACTTGCCCATCCTACCCCAGAAGTAGGCATTCCAAATCTACTACAAGAAGGGTTCGAAAAGAGAAAAAAAATTCACAAAACGGGGGACTGGTGACCTTCTCTCGAGGGAGTTTGGGGCTAACGTAAGATTCGACTAGCATTGCGCGATTTCGAAAGTTTTTCTCCCGGAAATGATTATGCTGGATCTTGGTATTAAAGTCTTACGGTAAAAGTCTTTCATAGTTGCAAAGTAGTAAAGAATAGTTGTAAAGTACCAATGTAATGGATAACTCGTATATAGACATAAATAGTCATAACAACACATAGACATTAATATACATGGGTATTTTATAGTATATGGGGTTAAACCTGTATACTATAAAACACCTATGTATGGGTTGCAAAATAGACTGCCTCCTCGTGGTGCAACCTGGGTAACGCGAAATAGTCTATAATGTGTATACGTGTTGTGCTTTGACCTAGTTAATTCATCTTTTATTTTAAGCTCACATAGTTTAAAGCAATAGATTTAAATTACGCGCTTTGTAAACCGTCGTGACCTTTTTTGAACTGCACTGGGAGGTTTGCGAATGTACCCTTTCATTTTCTGGCCTTTTACCTGAATATTACTCGGGGGACCGAGAAGGTCGTCAGAAAACCTTAACATTGGAAGATAGCCCTGTTAGCATACTGTGAAACCTCTATACTGTGGTAACATAATTTTTTTTACTGTAAATTTTTCAAGACTATTAAAAGATTATTTTGTTTACCTGGATAGCGTAAGAATTAGGAACAGCCAGTCCCACAGCGAACAACGATAACGCCAATACTAGACAAGCTTTATTCCACAACATGGTTGCTTCAATTCAAAGAACTATTACTTGAATACCTTGTTTAAGAGACCTATCTTGGGCTTTTATAAGGATAAGTCTTGTCGACTTCTCCCACAAGCGCTGCGTTAAATCGTTCAAGTTAGCATGTTTCGTGAAGCTATAGCGTGCTGCGATCAATTAGCTTATCCTTTGAAGTCAATTGAAGGGCCCATTGCGACACTATATTACCTTGTGTTTTATGGCCTTATACTTCAATCTGTTTTCTCTTCCTATTTTGTATTGGCCGACAAATAATCCGGAAGTAAGTGTTTGAAAAAGATCTGCGTCATTATCCCCTCCTTGTGTCCAAACCCTTCTGCTGTATTTGACCTATTTTCCTACAGTTGGAACCCTCTATTATATAGCGAAGAAAAAAAAGTAGTGATGAAGTTTCTATAAAACTTAAATAATGACTTTCCATCCTCATTAAATGTTACATAAAAGTGGTAACGCAAGTTTCGTGGAAAAACACGCACGGAAAAGTCTGGTGGATCTGTAGTGTAAAATTGTATGAGTTGCTGTCATAGGGTAGTAAAACAATTACGTAAAACATTCACACTACGTCTTGTGGAGCCCTGTGTGAACTTAAATTGTTTTATTTATTTATTGACCAATGTACTGAGAAGCTCGCATTCACCTGACTGTTCTTTCTTTCGTTTTTGCCGCGTAACAGAATACTTCCTTATATGCGTATTGTAATTCGGTAAGAGCTCTCTTAAATACGATAGCTCTGGAAATCTGGTTCAAATTCTAGAGGATGTGAAGAAATGGGTTCATTGTTAGTAGTAATTGCCATTTGAGTAAGAAAATCTAAAAAGGATTTTTTAATTGTGTCTTGATCTGTATTCCCTGATAGTGTGTGGTTCATATAATATCATATAATATAACTGGTTATTGTGCATAACAACGGATTTCTGGGTTCATATTATACCCAGTATCCCATAACTATTCCACAAATACTATGCAGCCCGACTAAGACGAAATTTTCTTCCGAAGAGCTTTCTTTCTCAGATGTATGTCTTGAACCAGAAATATTTGCGCTATTGCATTTCAATGGCTTTAATCACAGTATATAGGTTTCGTATGTTTCATAGGTCACGCAGTGTATAGGTTTCATATGGATCATATAGGTTTCATACCGTTGACACATGAAGTTATATAGGGTTCCATACTAATCCATATTCTTTAACTTGATTTAAAGCTGCCCATTAAACCTGGGTTGCTTACTTTTGCAACCCTAAGTCATTACATGTGTATGGTGGATTAATTTCGGACTACAAGATGCGTCAAAATAAAGAAGTGGTAGTTTAATACCCATTATGAGTTAACCAAAGCCGCAAGGGAACTATCATTTGGAAAGAAATTGGTTAGGAGAACTGTTGTACAGTTACGAACTTCTTGATCGCAACATGGACTTGGGCAAATTGACCAATCACATTGCTTATCCGCTGTTTAGACCAATCCTGTCCTATCTAGCCTTCGCCTACGCTTAGGTAGGGTTTTCAACACGGTATCACTTCTAAAATTCCCCAGTCAATTAAAGGAGCAGGTCACTCCGTTAATCTGCTCATTTAATTAACTGAGGATTTTAGAAGGAATTTCCTTACCTAAGCGTAGTAGAAGGCTAGAAGTGACAGGATTGTTCTAAACAGTGATAAGCAATGTGATTGGCCAGTTAGCAAAGTCCATGTCGCAATCAATAAGTTCGTTACTCCACCGGTGTAATGGACACTATGTAACGCAACAAAAAAGATAATTTAAGTCGCACAGCGGTAGTCGGAGTGGTCAAATGGCAGTCGATAGTACGGCGGTAGTCGGAGTGGTAGTAGGGATTTGTGCTGGGGATGGTTCTGAAGAGTAATTGTAGCTTATGTATCTTTCCCCCAGATAATTACTACAGGATCAGGCGGCAGTAACAGAAACGGTTGTAAATTAAATTAAGTTTCTTTTTGTAACGATATAACTTACAACCAAAGATCCCGACGTCTGAGTTCAAGGGTTTCATCTCGGTCTCACGATAGTCCTGCATTGAAACATGTTTAATAAGCAACGTCTAATTCTTTAACTATACATTTTTCAAGAATATTAAAATATTTTTTTTTGCCGGGAATGAGTAAGAACTAGGGACAGCCATAATTACCATATCATACACAAATAAACTTTACGGAAATTATAATGTTCTTTTTCAGCCATTACAGGTAAGGTTTCTGAGCTTTTGGTATCTGCAAGATTATACCCAGCAGGCTATGCTGGGTATGACGCAGAATGAATCTACGCTAGGTTTTTTGCTAAAAAAAAAAACCTGTCGCGCGATACATCCGGTAAGCCAGGTCGTTACTATTGTCGATGGGGAGGTGGCTGTGACATTCGGGTGCATTGCGACGCTACCTCTTCGACACTGTCAACAATATTTTTTTTTATGATTACATGCTTACATGTCAATTGAGATTTAATATATGTGCGATAAACTAGACGCTTACTTGATGTGTTGCTTCGGAGGCAGCTGTGATGTACTTATTACCGGCTTTAACGGTAACTGACGTGGGACTAGCCACACAGCGCGCTGCAGTCGGTACCCATTAAGGGTGAATGAAAGCCCCCGGTACATTTATTAAGTGTTGTTGTTGGTCTGTTTTTAGTCAAAACTATGCCATCTAACGGGCACATTATCGACTATTTCTGACCATTTAGTATTTCTGAATTTTTTTTTTTAGAAAAGGGTTATTATTATTATGAAACAAACTTTCTATTGTTCATTTAGTAAGTGGGTTAGAATACAAGTTTACTACTACCTGACAAGGAAACTCGTAATTTTGACCAATCCTGTCATTTGAAGCCTATACACCTACGCTCAGGTAGGGTTCTCAATACGATATCCCTTCTAAACTCGCCACTCAGTTAAAGGAGCGGGTCATTCAGTTAAATAACCTTCTCACTTAATTCTGATCCCGGAATTTATTAGGAATTTCCCTAACTAAGTGTAGTAGTAGGCAGAAAATTATAGGATTGGGTCGAAACGACGTAAAAGCAATGTCATTGTGGTCATTATCTGTGTAGGCAAAGTCCGTCTAGCGCTCAATAGTTTCGTTGCTACGTGAAGTATATCCGCAATTAGACATAGAGTGAACTGTTGCTGTCGGAGTGGTAGTCCGAGTGGTGGTAGAAGAGGTAGTCGAAGTTGTTTTATGATCCAGAAAATGACCATGTGACGTATGGTCCTTCGTCCAGGAAAATTATTGTTTAGAAACGTATCTGAAATTGTATAGAATCAAATCTTTTAATTATTCTTACTTTCTTTATTTCTTAAAGAAAAGATGGTATCGTTGTACTGTACCCATTAACTTAAATGGCACACTTATCTTCACAACAAAAACAGTGTTTAAGTGTATGCGCAGCTGCAGTAGTTTTATGATATCTTTAGACGTGAACGTATTTAGTCGTCAATGACATTTCTATTATTTTTTGTTATTATGTATATACATTTTACCGACGAGTACTTAACTTGTGTCTCTTCGGAAGAAGAAAAGCAATCTGGAGTGACCTCTTTGATAAGTAAATGCATAAAATAAGCAATTATTATCTTTAACCAAAGGGTATACAGGGGACATACGTAAAACTTACTGCATGTATTAATTTTATGCAATTCTATGCGTGGTGTCAAAACACTTTGAATGGGGAACAAGGTTTCAAAAAAATTTATTAAAAAACGGGGTATAAAATCGAAAAAAATACGTTTAACCTTTTGGATCAAATAACCATATGTCTACATTTATATAAATAGAGATTTTTTTAGCAGTGTAAAAACGACCCCTAAACCCCACCTTTCAGACTTCCCGATCATTATAGTATTGGAAAATAGACCTAGAAAATAGACAATAGAAAATAGACCTAGTTCAAGAGACTTTAGAAAACGTTTTCAGCACATGTAAACTAAAGCGCTTCGTTCGTTTATTATAATGGTTTATTCTTCTAATATTGTGTTTTGCAGAAGCAATACAGTTTTAACTTTGGATCGTCCACGCACCAACTCTGATTACCGTACAGGTTCACGCGACTCACCGAGCCAACAATAGCAAATGCTTTCGACTTGCCATTGAATATTAGGGTACTTTCCAGGACTGCTTTCCCGGGGGAAGTTCTTATTCGAATATAGTATTGTCGATCGGGTGTACGTTTGCCCTTATCCGGTTGGGTGTATTCCAGCGATGAGTCCAAAACTTCGTCCAATGACAAGCTGGAACATCGAGTTGCTTGGCTCAGTAATCCGCTAATGAAGTTTACCACGAAGTCCGCAGCATCTCTGATCACGGTCACATTTACCGGGACAACTTGTCGGCTAAAGCAGGTACACCAATGGTCATTAATTCCTGCCTCGCTACAAGTACGATTAACATTGATGTGTGTAAACAAACTCTGTCCTCGCAACGCTCCGGAACTGAGGCTTAAGGGGTCAGTCAATTGGCCGACGCTCACGAGACTACTGAGTGTTTGGTAGAAATCAAAGTTGGAGGTTAAGCGATGGGCATTGTCCCGGAAATTAGACATAGCTTGCGGGTATTTCTGCTCAAACCAGGGTGGGAAACGGGCAAAAAAAGTCGGCAAACGTTCTTCCATTCTGCCTTGGTAAGTTCCTCGAAAGGTGCCAAATCTTAGTCCATGATCACTAAGAAAGAACAGGACAGTAGTGTTGAGCAGTTTAGAAACTTGCAACTTTCGAAAAAAACGGTAGTAAATCGGGTCAGCCATTTGAGGACCGTTTATGTCATTATGGCTCAGTTGAACGCCCCATGACAGACCGAAAAATGGAGATGACTGATGGCTGTTCATGAAGTTCCAAGTGTAGTCAACCAAGGGCTCGATTTGGTTCTGGAAACCGTAACATAGGCCATCGTTGAATTTTTTTAAGTAGGTGAAAGCCTGACTAAATGGTCGATAGTAATAATCAGTGGGTTGGTCTAAGAAGCCTATGTTGCGAAATGTAAAAGTGCTTATATCTGGAGAATCCTCCGCGTAGAATGTAACGTAACCCTTTTTGCTAAAGTTCTTGAAAATCCAGGGCACTCCGTCCAATGCACACTTCTTTTTGGGGCAGCTAATCAACTCTTCGGGCAAACGACCCGCCAGGTTGGCTACCAGGTTGGGGTACGTGTTGTCAGCTACTTTATTGTACTTCAAATACTGGATAAATCCCATGTCTTGCAGCGCCTGAAATGTTCTGGGCATTTGGCGTTGAAAATTGAGCCTGGATAATGAATCCACCCCTATTAGCATCACACTCGGCTGCGGGTTATCTTCTGCCGATGTCTTGTGAGGACTGGTTTTCTTGGAAATCCTCGGCGTAATAACCGCATGAGCATTCTTGTAAACACTCAAGGAACCGTTCTTGCATGTTACTTGCACGAAATCGCTGGTGAGATTCACAGGACTATCGAAAGGATTGCAAGGCCCATACCTATTAAAAACGCAAATCTTTATATGCCACATTGAAACTATGTCTGTTTCTGGTACAGTGGAACCTCTCTTAACGAGCATAATTCGTTCTAAAATCTTGCTCGTTATGTGAAAAACTCGTTAAGCGAAACTGGTGAGTCCCGGCTCACAAGTGACTCATACGTTACGTGACTTCCCTTTCTGTGTCACTCGTTATGCGAAATGTCACTCGTTAAGGGAGCAATTTTTTCAAATTTTTTTGCTCGTTATGCGAATTATTCGTCATGAGAGGTGCTCGTTAAGAGAGGTTCCACTGTAGTGGAGAAATTAGCTTAAAGGAATTAACCTTGTTCTCCCCCTTTTAGCTACCACTTGATACCAGGCGGGAAATCATTTAATATTTCCGATATATTTCCGTTTCCTTTAAGCACCGTTGAAAGATACAATGAACAAAAAGGAACCTACCTTATTCGACTGTCCGTCAGTCTCGTTGGATATATCCCAGATTGTTTCTTCCGATAGATGTACGAATAGCAACAATGAAACTTTTGGTTGGTTAGGTTGTACCCAGGCACAGCTTTCTGGTCTATGAAAAGCGTCACGCCCTTCACACGCGTCAAGGGTAACTGCCTTTCGCAGTTCAGGGCTACCTTTCGAAACGATTTCTGAGCATCCGCAGACATTACCTCAAAGAGAGGAATTCTGCATTCAGATGCATACTGCGAATCCACTTCGCCCAACTGCAGGGGTATGCTTTTTCCTAGGATTAGACCACAGCTGAAAGCTTTCACCATGCATAATAACAAAAACGATATAACACACTGACTTACCTACGCTAAAGGAGAGTTTTTGTTTTGGGCGAGTCCAATACATGACGCATCCCAAAACTAAGAGTGCTGTAAAACCCATTCTTAAACGTCCGCTACTGCCAGTCATTTTGAACGACAAACTCCTTTTAACCCTGTATGAAATGGTTTGCAAAGGAAGTTACGCGTTTGCCATGTTTGCAACAGATGCAAGTAATATATAGGCATCTCTGTAATGTCTTCTCAAGGTTTCGCATGCTCAATTACTACAGATCTCTTTTCAGCTCAATTTTCAAGACCGTGAAGTATCGGCACACGAACTTTGAAAGCTTTTAAGAACAAAAAAGAGACGCGGGTTCTACCTGAACGAAAACATAATTATGTTTATACATTAGAGCTGCTAGTTAACACCAGATTAAAATTTTGTATCATCTTAGAAATAACGTTATCTTAAGGCTCCCGTATGCCTTAGCTTATTGACGGGAAAGAGACACAGATGGCACTGATGTGTGATACTGTTTTGCGAAAGGCTTGTGTAAGTAAGAAAATAAATATATGGCTAATTGCCGCCAAAGTTTCTACGCTTGTTTTACTTCTGAAAAGTGCAATTTATCACCAGAATTTGCTGTAGCTGCACAATGTCGTTTCCAAATCAAGTCATCCAAACTTTCGGAACAGGATTTCTCGAAAACGGATTGTCAGATTTGAAAACAAACTACTGTTAAGATCCTTCGAACTAGTCCCTTTGGACGCTTTGGTCATTCTAAAATAACATAAAATAACAAAAAAAGGAGCTCTTAACAAAAAACAGCTTTTTTTTCTTCCGCCATCACACATCCGGTGAAGCTGGGGAGAAACTTTTATTCTCTATAAGAAAGGAAAAAGAGAACTGAGTTCCTTTCCTACCTTTCCTTGTCTTTTGTCAACAGTTTAAAACATAATCATAGATGCTAAGGACTCCTGTCTGAGTTTTTTATTGGCACATTACTGTACAACAGTTTGTCAGAATTCAAGGAAAACTTTCTGTTGGATCCATCATTTCTATTCTGCCCTGGAGCTACTATAAGCGAATCGCATTTTCGTTATACACGCACATTTATTATTCTTATCATGGACAAATCTACTTAATGAAATTGCAATGTCTTCTCTGGCCCTTACAGGGAAGCTTCCCAGCTTTGGGTATTTGAAAGGTTATCCAGGGTTGCAGTAGATTTGACCTTATAGGCGCACAATTAATCTAGGCCAGTCTGTTAGTCAAAGAAAGCCTACCTATTATGCTATAAACCCACGTCAAGTACGAGGCAACCATTGTGGCTCGGACTTTGGGAGCTGCGCTATTATTGCATCAAGTCACACCGTTGGGAAGGATTCCTATGAGTTTTGCCCGTTTGGGCTATGGGTCATACCAGGTCTCCGTTATGAGTCACAATGTAATGTTTCCTGTCAGTTATTAAAGTTGTCGTGACTTCCGCAAGGGCCTATGGTTGACGTTGTATTGAGGCACATGGTTTTGCTTACAAACGTAACACATGGGCAGCCAGTAGTAGTTTAGAGCAACACAGGCACGCTTGCATAGCCCAATATATTGTTGGACTTACCACCCCAGCCTGAAAATAATTGTTCCTTGTAAACTATTATTCCGATATTTTTTGTTATTTATCACCTGTCATTGCAAGATTTTTAGCAACAGAATATGTGCCGGGATTGCTTTTAAACGGGAGGCAAATTTCTTGCACAACAGTGTTGTTGGAAATGGCGCACTTAGCTTTAGTAAAAGCCAGGTCATGATCATTGTACAGAAAGGAGGTGCCTGTGGAATTTGGATGGATTGTGACGGTTGCTGTTTGAGACTATCAAGAATGTTTTTTTTTTCTTATAATTAAGTATTTATATGCTAAATGCGATTTACTATTGTGCGATGATTAGACTCTTACTTGATATGTTACTCCGGAGGTAGCAGTGATAGCGATAAAAACCAGCTTTGACGGGAACTTCCCACACAGCTTGCTGCAGTCAGTACCCTTGAAGGATGAATCAAAGCTCCGGCGCACTTATTAAGTGGGTTAATTGACGAGTTTACTACTACTTGCCAGGGAAACTCGTAAGGAGAAGCGCTTGATGTCGTTCCACCAATTACACAGAGCTAAATTTAGAGGTTTAATTGAAATTTAATGCTAAATAATGTGGCAAGAAAAAAATACCGATGCAGGTAAACTACCGCAATTACACGTAGGTTTAGTTGTCGTTGTCGGAATGGTACTCGGAGTGGTTGTCGGAGTGGTACTAGGAGTAGTAGTAGGAGTGGTAGTTGGAGTTGTTGTGTCAGTGGTAGTCGGAGTGGTCGTTGTCGGAGTGGTTCTAGGAGTTGTTGTAGGGGTTTGTGTTGTGGACGGTCCTAGAGAGTCGCCGCAGCTTCCGTATCTTTCTCACAGATAAATACCGTAGGATCGGATGGCTGTAACATAAGCGGATGTAAATTAAACTACGTTTCTTTGGTAAATAGTGTATATGACTTACAACCAAAGATTCCGCCTTATTCTTCCACATTGTTGTTGCAATTCAATGCACTGTTATCCGAATATCTAGATTAACCAAACTATCAGTGTCTTTTACAAAGACAAGTTCTTGTCGACTTCTCTCGTAACCGCTGCGTTAAATCGTTCAAGTTAGCATCTTCTTGAAGCTATATATAGCAGCTGCAAGCAATTCTACATGTCTCGTCAATTAATAACCAAAAGAATCTGTCTCCTGTTCGTGATTTGTATTGGCCGATAAATCCAGACATAAGCGTTAGGAAAACATCTGTCTTTACCGTAATGCAAAGCTTCCGCTATAACTGACCAATTTTCCTACAATTGTCCACAAGAGGAAGCCTTTGTTGCAGACCCACAAAAAATAGTGACGGGATTTTACAGATCTTCAATAATTACTTTCCTTTGTCGCTAAATGTGGCATAAAGGTGGATATACAAGTTTCGTGAGAAACTAAACACGGAAAAGTCTGGTGGATCTGAAGTGTCAAATTGTTTGAGTTGTTGTCATATTAAAGTAAAACATTTGCGTAAAGCATCACACGAACGTCCTGTGGAGTTCTTTGTGAACGTAAATTGTTTTGTTCATTTATAGATGAATGAAGGGCAAATACGATAGCTGTCGTGTGACCTATAGCTATACTATATGGTATTTCAAAATCAATAAACAAATAATAACATTACTACTAATTCCACATATACATGTGTTTAATTAACAATTGAATGTACATGGGAGCAATAAGTAAAAACATGATCGAAATGGTAAGTTCCTGAATTTTCCTACGAATTGTTGAGGAACTATAAGTTTTTGTACTATTAAGGGTAAATAGCGCAGTTACCTACTAATTCGACGTTGAGTCAGAAAAAATCTTGTGAGGTTTCTGTTTATGTGCTCTACATATTCTCAGTGTCTAGTAGAAATAGCAGATCCATTATCATTAAATTTAAAATACTGAGCTCCTGACAAGGTCACATCCAACTAACTGTTCTATTTTACGCCCTTGTCATGTAACAATAATTTTAATTACAGTAAATGCAATTACTCAGTACTCAGTGTTAATCACAGTGCAAGGAAGTATATTTCCTTGTATATACCAGTACAAGGAAGTGTATATACACTTGGTCATTTGTAGATGAATGAATAAAGTGTATATACACTTCCTTGCACGAGTTCTGTAATTAAAATACAACACGCATGCAATTTTATTGCATTTCGGATCCCGAGAATAATTTTCTTATCTTCCTTGTTAGATCGTACAAGCTATCAAGAGAACTCTGGTACAACTTATCGGTACGAGCTCACTTGTAAATCAGAACTGTGGAACTCTGTACAAAACATAGAAGAGGACGTGATAATGGCTTCAATGTTAGTAGTAATTGCTATTCAAAGAAGAGAATCTTAGAATCTTTTTAATTGTGTATTGATCTACATTTCCCTTGGGAAATACAACCAGCTTACGTTATATGAATGGTATACTATTTGTAGATAGTACAGTAAATCCTCCATTTACCCGGTTGATTAGGACTGTAAAAACACCGCGTAAAGTGAACTGTGTCATACGTAATGCAAAATAATACATGTAATAGAAATTCTTCAACCTTGTAAAAGTGAAACCGCGGAAAAGAGAACCGCGGAAATTGAGGGTTTACTTTTTTTGTGATTCATACAATGTAAATTGGTTATAGTTGCCATTCTGTTGCTAAGATCATCGAGATTTTTGGGTGTTCCTGTTACCAATTCATATTTAATATGTTTCCGCACCTGAGTTGGTTGTGGTTCGCTGTACTTGCAAGAAATAGCTCATGGAATTCGCCGCACTTTCCAAAAGGAATGCAAAAACATAAAAACAGGTCTTTGTTATTCAATTAACGTAATCTTAAAAAGGCGTTGACTCAAATATAGCAAAGCTTCCATATTAAAGAAAAACGGGTTATTTTTACGGATCTAAAATCAGCCCTATCAATGAGACTGTACTTTGCAATAACAATATGATTTGAGTACTGGATCAGTCATACACTGGCTTTGATTCCAGTAAGTATTCAAACGACTCACGAAACCGCTCAAAATAAACGTATTTTCCTTAGTGTTGTGTTCTACCATCGTTTCCAGTTCAGCATCTCCTGGTTTAGTCTGTATCCTTATGATGTACTGGCGTTCGACTTGTGCGGCCACATGGGTTAGGTTATCAGATTTCCTGCGTGCTTCTAGAATCCGAGATAAACTCAACTCCTCGCACTCTTTTCGACCCGCCAACAGCTCATTCAGTTCCCGTACCACAAACCGTGCCGCACCCTGCACAGCCGGATCTGAAGCCAGAACTGCGACTTGCGAATGGCATGTGCACCAGTTTTCGTCAATTCCCGCTTCGCTGCAAGTTCGTTGCGGGTTAATCTCAGTAAATAGGCTCTGACCGCGTAAGGTATTCAAACGCGGTGGCAACGGCTCAGCTAGCCGACTCACGTTCAACAAGTCTAACAGCGTCTGATGAAGGTCAAAAGGCGAGGTTAATTTACGAGCATTAGCCCGAAAATTTGCGATTGCTTTCGGGAACTTATGAACGAACCAATCCGGGAATTTGGCCCACAACGCTGGTAAACGTTCTTCCACGTACCCCTGGTAAGTCTGGCGGAACTGCCCAAAGCGCAAGCCATGGTCGCTCATGAAAAGCACGATCGTGTCCTTCAAGACCCCAGTCTCGTTAAGTTTCTTGAGGAAATCACGGTAGAGCGGATCAGCCAACTGTGGCTCGTTCAAGTCGCTATGGGTTAACCGTACTTCCCAGGAGAGCGCGAAAAAGGCAACGTTTTTATGGGTGACTGGAAAGTCCAGCGTATAATCCAGCAAGTGCTGCACGCTGTGTTGGTAACCGTAGCACATGTCGCTTTCCCGCTTGGCTAAATTCTGAACCGCTAGACTGTACGGCCGATAGTAGAAATCCGTTGGTTGGAACAGGAAACCAAGTTTATTATAAGTAAAAGTGGAAAAACTCGGCATGTCCTCGCCATAAAACGTCCTGTAATTGAGCGAACTGAAGTTCTTCCAGATAAACGGACATTCATCCATGGGATACACGTTCCTTTTCCAGCACAACTTCCGCAACTCTGTCGTTGTGCGACCCGTTAATACGGCCGCCAAATTAGGGAACGTGTTATCCGCTATCTTATTATAGCCCAAATACTTAGTGAAACCAAAATGTTCCAGTAACTGGATCGTCATAGGCATCTGACGGCGAAAATTTAGTCTTGACAACGAGTCAAGTCCAATGATCAGGATACTGGGATGGTCAGGGTTACGGGGTACTGCCTTCGGCAAACGAGGTTGACTAATAAATGCGTGCATGTTCTTGTAAACTGTCTTGTTGGACTCGCGACATTCAACACGTACGAAATCGTGTGTCAGGTTGACTGGAGCTTGGAAGGCTTGCCACGCACTATACCTAAACCACATCTTAGTACATAATAAAAAGACTCTTTTCAAGTAATGTTAGTTGACCTTATAATGCTATCGGCATTCTTGTCAAATCGAGCCCAACTCTGCATTCTGCGGTGTATATACGAGAAACAGCAGCTCAG
>JAKZAN010000019.1:0-35000 GCA_023053545.1 Lepidurus packardi
ATCACCCTTCCCATACAGTGATTTAACTTCCGAGTTAATCCACAGTTGTCCACCTCGGATGAATGTCAACGGTTTCTTGGTTTCACAATTTACTGGTGACATTTTCCTGTAGTAACGCTTGACTCCGCTGTCCATAACATTGAAACTCTCAATACGACAGCCAGGCGAATCCACAACATATTTGCTGCTGGCGGTCTCTGTGTTCACTAAATTTTTTCAATCTTGAATGAAAACTCGAAAAACCGAAGCTAAACTAAAATTTACCTGCACCGCTTGTTGCCGATAGCACATGGGGAACGTTCGAGAGATGGAAAACTGCAGCCACCACTAATATGGTAAACGCATCCCGAAATTTCAAATTTCTTTGGGGTTTTTCCATCTCTGTATTGGGCCTGGCCCTTCAATCCGTACGAGATAAATTCAATTAAAAAATACAAAGCTAAGCTAAGTGAAGTGACTCAGCAAACTTATCGGACCCTTTTCTGAAACTGGATTTCGCTGAGTTCCAATCTCTCGTACCTCCATCCCTGGAGTCCTCTCGACCTTTTCCCGAACTTGAAATTTCAGGTATCTTTGAATGCGGATCTTGGTTGGAAAAGAAAAACGTTTCAGTAACGTTGACAAAAATTATTGATGACAGACTCTTCCTTTTAGGCTCCTTTCGTATTCTTTCTTTCTCGTTTTTGGGGGCGAGAGTATTATATCATTTTAGCATTGAGCCCAGAGATCCAAAAAACTTCAATGTTAGGCATATTGAAAGCTAATCAAATTAAGTAGCCATAAAAAACAGGGTTTTCGTAGCGAAGTTTTCACGGCAATATTTAGCATTCTACACATGCTTCGCCTCCAGTCCAGCAAACGAAATACCCAAGGAGCATTTAAAACATTTGCTTCTTAGAATATGACAATACGAAGGCTTCTAATTTTACGGCTTTTTTTCTTCATACAACGCCATCTACGAAGGCTACAGCTAGGAAGGCGGGAAACAGTCACATTCCTTGGGCATGTGGTGAGTCAAGATGGCATTCAAACGGATCCGGAGAAGACCAGGGCTATTGTGGAATGGTCGAGACCAGATAACACGGATCAGAGGGCTCAGTTTCTAGGATTGGCTTCGTATTACAGAAGATTTGTCCCGAATTTTGCTGACATTGCGAAACCACTCTACAAGTTAACAGAGGCAAGTGTAAAGTTTGAGTGGTCCACCGTTTGCGACGAAGCTTTTGCACGGCTATTATCTTCTACCCCCGTTTTGGCTTTCCCTGATTTGTCGAAGCCGTTTACTGTGGACTGCGATGCAAGTAACATGGGCCTAGGTGGCGTTTTGTCGCAAATAATCGATGGGGTGGAGAGGCCAGTTGCATTTGCTAGTACAAGTTTGTCCAAAGCGGAAACGCATTATTGGGTAACAAGGAAGGAGTTGCTGGCAATGAAATTTAATGCTTTAATACAGTTCAGCCACTATTTGCTGGGACGACCTTTTAGGATTCGTACTGACAATAGTGCAATTAGCTGGGTTAAAAGATGCAAGAACCCTTCAGGGCAGGTCCTTCGCTGGCTAAGACTGTTCGAGTCTTATCAATTCTCAATAGAACATCGCCCGGGAAAAAAACACACAAACGCTGATGCGCTATGTAGACGTCCCTGTGGGCAGTGTGGAATGCAGTGTGACGGAGTTGAGAGTTCAGAAGAAGAGGAAGATGGCGATATTCCAGGCATGCCCTGCGCTAATCCATCAGCTGACCCGGTTGTACGTTCCTTGGAACCCCATCAAGAAGAAACGTCGGTGACTTTTCAGCAGAAAAGTGACAAGGATCTTAAAGTGGTTTTTCGATGGCTCCAATCACAGAACACCTTTCCAGATTCGCCGCGAGGTCTGAACCTTACACTGCGGAGTTACTGGACCCAAAGAAGTAAGATTTACTTACGGGAGGGGGTTCTGTACCAGAAGTGGATTTGGGAAGAGGGGGAACGTCTACTAGCCCTGGTTCCTCGAAAGGTAGTGAGCATTCTGTTAAGAACTTATCATGGTGATGCACCAGCTGCTCACATGGGTGTAGGGCGTACCATATTCAAGTTAAGACAGAGGTTCTACTGGCCCAAAATGCAAGAAGATATAATGGCGTGGTGCAAACAGTGCATCACTTGTGGGCAGAGCAACTCGCCACAGCAGAAGAGCCGTTAGATCCCTTTAAGATCCTTGTCTGCCAAACGGCCTGGCGAAATTGTGGCTATGGATATATTGGGTCCTTTGCCTGAAACGAAGTGGCGCAATAGATACATTCTCGTTGCTGGCGATTTATTCACCAAGAGAAACTACGCTTCAGTGGCTTCGTTAGGTAATGAGCCTCGTGTGCCCGATGCTTGTACAATAGTTGTCGCTTTTGTTTTCATCCGTCCACTGCAACCGTCTTCTTTTGTCTATATTAAAAAACAAAACAAAAATACCTGTTAACTTAGGTTTCGGGTTTTTGACGGAACCTTGTTCTGATTACTTGGACTGAACTGAACCTTATTTAACCAAAAGGAAACGAAATAAATGATCCAGTTCAACTTGCAACCCGTGCGTGATTTCAAAGCACACACAGTAGCTACGGGATCTGGGGAACTGGACCTCTATCGCCGACTAGAAAGGCCAAAGAGACGCTGGTCAGGAACCTCAAACCCCCACGTATAGGCCTAAGACCTATGTATACCCAGTGGTCCAGCATGGATACGCAGTTAAACACAGTTATAAACACAAGAAAGGGTAGTTATCATTACTGGACGTCATTTTCATCCCTTCATAGCTCCGCCTCATTCGTCTTAACGTTCCTTTTTTTACTTGGAAATTCATCGACGCAGTACTAAAAACCGTCTTTCCAATGATATGACTTTTTTCTTTTCATTTTTTGCTTAGGTCACAACCTTGTTTTGTAAATCTATAAAAGCAAGAGAAAAGAGTTGACACGTGGGTGCTATTGAAACCGTTTTTTTAAAATAAACTAGTTCCTATTCTGCATTTCTTAAAAAGGTATTCCACGCTCCGTGTTTTTCCAATGCTTTTTGAAAACCTTTTTCAGTTTAACCCCTCGCGTAAAGCCGCTATTGAAATGCAAACTCCAAAGACTCTAAAGCGACACGTGCCGACAACTCTTTGAGCTTCTCTATCTCTAAAAGATCCTTTTTGAAGCGCTTAAACTCCCTTTCTTCTTTTTTTTTTTCGTTGTTGTTATGATCCCCCGACAAGCTGCGGTAAGGATGAAATTTCCGCTTCTTTGATTTCAATTGAACCAAATCAAACCAACACGTCATTATACTCCTTTCATCAGTGGTAACTAACGTCAAACTAACAAACTGCAGAAAAACTCATGCAATCTGGACTCACATTTACTTCTAACTGGCTTAAAAAAAAAATATTCTCTAGGAAAACTTCAAATAATTCTTAAGAATCAGTACCAATTCCTCGTTATCAGAAGCAACATCGAATGCAATTGATCCGTACGATGTGACACTTCTATCGACATTCAAATTATGACATTTCTATCCAAAAATCTCTCAATTGTCCCTAATATATTTTCCTTATTAGCCGTGTAATATCTGGGCTACAAAATGGCTATTCAATAATCAGTAAGCCAGTGAAACATTGCATGTGCCATAGCGATAAGCAGCCACGCACACACACACACAAACCATGTGAGGACCACCTCATCAACTGAGGCAACAGTCTCAGAAAGGGATGACCGTGGGGCAGGATTGAAGCTTGTGGTATGTTTGGTTGACTATGCTTGCTCTATGGCGTCTGTCCACATCACACCCCATGTACCTTTTTAACATCCCCCCCTCCCCCCCCCCCAAAAAAAAAAGAAGAAATAAGCCAAAAAGGGACATCAAGTCTGCATGGTTTGATCTTGATAAATTAAAAAACAAACAAACAATGAAGTGAAACTACCACGCCAATAGGATTCTATACCCCTGCAGCATCGTATATGGATAAAGCAAAAAAAAAAAAAAATCATAATACTACCATATAAAGTTTCCCCCTAATCAATATCTAACAATGTGTGTGTGCTCCTATCGTCCAGCTCCTGGCGCCCGACATTCATCCCATTGCTTCCACGTACATAATACGCCCTCGGATAAAATGGATCAAATAAAATACATTTCAAAAGGTGGCCCTGGCTGATTGCATTGGCTGCCTGGTGTCCGGACGTCGCGACGTTCGCCTCTGTCCGTCCGCATCCCAGGGCTGTTCAAAGGTGCGTCACTCGCGCAACTTTTTTTTCTTTTTCTTCTTCCCCCTCACTCCCGCTACTTTACTTGACACCGTTGTATAGACTCTATATCATCAAAAGGTTAAAGGCTGGATCCGATTTCACCTAATTGTTCACTTACATTAACCACCCTTTCCCACATACTCCCTTGTTTACCCGAAACATGCGGGCGGACCTAAGGCAAGCCTAGCATAACGTCACGATATCTACTTGTCCTTATTGGATTACCTAACTCCCTAAAAGAAACCTTATGGGGTAATTTTTCACGGATTCCTGATTAATTTTCTTGTATAAGATCTAAAGTTCAAAGCACTGCACTGATAAATGGTGTAACTGCTTCGTAAAAAGTACCTGTTTCTTTTGAAAGTGCACTGTACACTATTCATTGTTGCAACCTTTCCACAGTACAGGCGAAACGTTCGAAAGTGCACTGTACATGGTTCATTATTCAGTATTGCGTCTTTTCCGCAGTACAGGCGAAACGTTCGGTGGCGATTTCGGATAATAGACAACACAACAAAATAGTTCGGATAATAGGCAACACAACGCCACACTAATTCGAGATCCAAGATGGCCGTCCGAAATAAGTAAACGAACGGATGAATACGCTTAACTGATATTCAATCAAAAACTATGTACTTGACAACTTTTTCTCAAAAAATAGAAAGTAAACTAGACGTCTCTCAAAAACTCGCTGGTTTTCATTCCCAAGTTTTAGTTCGAGAATGAAAATACCCGAAATTTACATTGAGCATAAGCAAATAATGCTTACTCGCCCCTGCAGAGTACGCAATATGTCGAGCACGCTATTTTTTTATTTTTACTTTCGGCCTCCCGGGTCTGTACTTTTTAACTGACTTATGATAAGCTCATTACGACGGTCAATATTGACATGTGACCAAGTCCTCTTTCCCAAGCCCCAAGCCTTGTGAAGATAAAAATTGCCCCTTGTTTTCCCTTAGCTTTTTTCCTCTTTTTTGACGCCCTTCGCCCCTTTTGGCCGGCTGCAGCGGCTTTTCATTCACTCACATTCGACAAATTATATTGGCGGGCGAGGATTAACTACCGCTGACTCAATTCAAACCTCACGTGACTTTTAGGGTGGGTGTGCGGGGGGGGAGGGGTTAATGCAATTTCCATTCCCGGACGAAAACTACAGCGAGTCCCATCCGAAAAAAAAAAGATACAAAAATCAAAGAATCAACTGTAAACTAAACTTGACCGAGTGTGTACGTGTGTTCGTGGTTCTGGCCCCCTTCCATCGTTGAATGCACACACACATAGCGACAGGCCAGCAAGTTAAAGTAAGAAGTGTGAAAAGGCAAGTGGGAGGTAACCTCTACAAGTTCCCTCCTACCAAGTGTTAAGAAAAGAACCGAAAAAAGGCACAACTCGATCTGGCAGCCCCAAACACTTGCAGTATCGATCCAAATGGGGGGTGAACTCTCCCAGTTTCCTTTAATTCTTCAACATAACTTCTCCTTACAGCATCCTTATCGTTGTCCAGCTTGCGCCTCTCAAATTTCCAATGCCTCGTGTGTTATGTGAATGCCAGCGTGTGTGTGGTGGATGTGATGTCTCTCCGTTCCCTACTTCAAACGAGAAAAACTGGAACCTTCTTCTTCTCGTTATCACTTATCTCACGCCTCAAGTCTCCTGTTCTAAGAGCTATTCTTATTGACACGTCCTTATTTCTCAACAACTCACGCACTCCTCTCCCAGGAAAAGCGAAAAACTCAAAAATATGTTAAAAAAAAAAAAAAAAAAAAATTACCGTTCTTCAAAAGCCAGTCACGTTGAAAAAATGTAAACTTCCCAACTGTCCGATTCTGATTGACTGAGACCAGTCAAAAGGTAGGTCTTATTTCTCCCCATTTCTTCCTATTTGTCGGATTTCAAAGGAAAGTCAGGTTAAAAAATAAGAAAATAACCGAAAGACACAAAATAGATCGAGAAAAGAAAGAATTGTGATGTGTACTCACAGTCCACATAACAACCATCCCCTATCCTGGTCATGTATAACCTTATTGGGAGATGGGAGACACATTTTGCATTCTGCTAGGGAAAGCCCGCCTTCCCAGCCGGAATTTGACAAGGGAATACGCTCGCTGGACGTATTTGTTGGCCTTTTTGCTCCAGTAAATGACGACCACCTCGAACTGAATTATTCCAGATCGGGACAGCCTGAAAAATGAACCTAAAAAAAAAAAAAACTAACCAACAAGAAAAAATACAAAAAACGGCGCCACCCCGAATACGTCCATCCCTCCACCTTCATCTCAGAAAAATCTTGAACATATCATAAAAATCTTAAAAAAAAAATCTGCCTGATGCACTCGAACATCCTTTGTTCGCTACATTTGACAATAAGTAAACCTATATCGCCACTCTCCTCCAAATTATATAAATTAAATTGAGATTAAAGATCGTGTCATATTTAAAATTGCTTCCCATTTCTGTTCAGTTCATTGCGAAATAAAAAAATATCAAAACTTTTCTTTCTGATATATCCTTTGTTAGCTACATTTGGCAACTAAACCTACAATCGCTAACTATCCTCTAATTTAAATAAATTAAGTTGAGTTTAAACCCTGTGTCACACTGAAATTGCTTCCAATTATTCTTAGATTCATTGCGAAATAAAAAAATAAATAAACTGGGCCATTAAGCGCAAATTTACCATTACAAAGCATCAAGCTATTAATAAGGCATGCAGTTCTATGCAGTTAAACCGAGAATTTGACTTGGAACGAATAATGTTGCAGCAAAAAGTACTTTTTCTTCCCTTAACCGGGAAGAAAAAGGGGGAAAACCAAATAAAAACCATATTCAATTGTAGATGGTGCTGGTTGGCTCCTGATAAGCACAACACGTTCTCCAAAGTTTTTTCGTGTACTAGGTTTGATAGGCTTGGCACACGGCTCTGGTGTGCTTTTAGACGTTTCCAGCAGTTGAGTTAAGTTAGGTTAGGTTAAGTAGGTTAAGTTAGGTTAGGCTAGGTTAGGCAAGGTTAGGCTAGGTTAAGTTAAGTTAGGTTAGGTTAAGTTAGTTTAGGTTAAGTTAAGTTAGTTTAGGTTAAGTTAAGTTAAATTAACCTAACCTAACCTAGCCTAGCCTAACTTAACCTAGCCTAACCTAACCTAGCCTAACCTAACTTAACCTAACCTACTTAACCTAGCGTAACTTAACTCAACTGCTGGAAACGTCTAAAAGCACACCAGAGCCGTGTGCCAAGCCTTTCAAACCTACCACACGAGATAGGTGTGCTAGACTTTGGAGAACGTGTTGGATAAGCAAGAAGCGACGAACCATAGCTTTTGGCATTCTATAAACTGTTCTATATTTAATACCTAACTGTGCGTCTTCCCCCACCCTTTTTTGAACGAATAATACCCAAATTTCCAAGCAATATTCAATAAGTTCCCGCAGGCAGAACTCAGACAAGCCAATCTAAACCAATTCCACTTCGTATACTGAGGGGTGGTAGTTATCCCATCCCACGAGCTAACATCTCAACTCACCCCCCAACTTTTATGGCCGGCCACCCAATCTATATAGAATCAGAATATTCCGCAAATCCTAACAAAGACATCGCAAGTATTTTTTTCTTTTTTTTATCACCCCGCATTCTGATTTCCGGCAAGGTGGGGGGTGGGAGAGAATAAAACTGTCTGGTACAGTGGAAATCAAAGAAAGAATAAGAGAAATATTTAGGCTTTGTCGTTTTTCACTCGTGTTTGGTCATCTGTGCACGCAACTACCCTACGTCAACCCTCGTTCGTCGTCGTCGAGCGTTGGACGTCAATCGCGAGCCGAGTTGCGTACAGTACAGTGCAGTATGTACCCTCTACCGTCGTCATCATCATACTCATGTGGCTATCTTCCTCTATATCCAAGAATATGAGGCTATTACCGTCCAACCAAGCAAGACCGAAGGGACAAAATCACGTTATAGAGAGGAAAATACGGAGCACGGAATTGTTTGCTGCGAATGTGCCAAGCATATAATGAGGTACCGAAGAAAGAATGGTGGCAGGGAGAGAAAGGACGTATCGTATGGTTTGGATTCCACTTACGCACAGCATCCCGCCATAGAGAGCGCAATAGGCATGAGAGCTCGAGATGAGATGTCCCTTCATTAAACATAAAACTCTGTGGACCCAGGCTGGCCAAAACCTTACGGAGAATATAAAAACCCCAAGAGCTTTCGCGAGCTACAGTATATAAATACACGCAGAGAGACCTGGGGCAGATTTTCTATCAAGAATATTTAAAAATAATGGGCTTTATAACGAGAGTAAGCTTTCCTTGCTGCCCTTAAGTCCACAGCTTAAGTTGGGGGATACTTGGAATTGAGTACAGCACCACGCAATCTTTGCTTTCAGGGGTTAAAATAAAAAACTAAAAATAAATTTAAAAAATCGTTTTTGTTACCCAAGTTAAATGCAAGTAGATAGACCAGCATAAAGGAAGCAGAGCCCCTTGTTTAAAGGAAAGGAAAACCCCAGAAATCCTTTCTAAACAAAGCCTGTTAAGGACTATCTAAATAAATAGTGTGCCACGTGCCTAAATAGAACTTGCACGAGCTTGTCTTTGAGGTAATAATGCATGGGATAAAGAGGGCTATTTCCAACTATTACCTTTTCCTTATCAGGATAGGTAGAACCTTTCTAAAGCTCCAACTATTATTCCGTTTTTGCTCAGAAATCTCGTCCATGGTTTTTCTTTCTTTTTCCTAATGTAGATTGGTAGCTTCGTTATGTTTAATCGAATTCAGAGACGATCTGAGGTGGCTTTCAGTATCGATTCTCTAATTTCCTTCGTATTAAAAGCCTGAGAGCATGATAGCTTGATAGAAAATTTGGCTACGATAGCAACAGAAACACTTGCTTGAAATATGCTAAAAGAGTAGTGTGCGACTCGCTTCTATTGGGTCAGCAAGGGTGCTAAAGCATGCTTTGCATATGCTCTTGCCTTGCGCAGTCCAAAAAACGTGTACTGAGTTTTCAATGGAGCTGTAGAGTAGGCAAGTATCTACTTATGACTGACTGTATTTACAAAAGGTAGACATATATATAAAAGAAGGGTCATGCGTCAATAGATCCATCTAAGCAAGGTGAAGTCACAAGGTTAGAACACTGTCAGGTCAACGTATACAAAAAATAACGTTCGGTATAACGTTACAAGGTTAACAACATTAAAGCAATTAACAACCTTACATTATCCCGCTCTTAAAAGAGAACTAGCCAATAGATTTTCCCAATTCAACGTATGTCAATTTTTCCGGAGGATGCCTGGCTCCTTGTGACCTTCTTGAAGTTGTTCCTTCTTCTTGAAGGTCCAGGTCACCTAAACCAGGTCATCTAAACGCACATCTCCGAGTTGCTTGGAACCCTGCCGACTGTGCCAAGACTCTTTCCTTCGTCTGATGAGGGAGCCGGAGTGACAGAGGGCGACGCGGGTGGATTAAGTTGAACGAGACTGGTTTGAGAAGGCTCTAGGTCACCGTTGCAACTGCTCCATTGTCACACATAAACTTTAACCATGCTTAAGGGGCCTAGGGCGTAACCAGACCGAGGGGCCCCCTGCTGGGCAGTATACTTATGGTGCACAGCTTCTGGTAACACATAGGCTACTTGATTTTGATAGCGTTTGAGCCAGCCCTGCTCTAGCCGGGATAAAAGCGTGTCAATTTGTTGAAATACCAGTCCTGTACTACGAACGCATCTACGACATCTGCCAGGGCCAAAGCACGCTGCTCCAGAGATTCGGGCTGAGTTGCGGTGAAGAAGTAGATGATACGTCGAGGATGGTGTCGCAAGGCAACTTTATGGGCCGTAGAGCTGTTCAGATGGAGTGTCATGGGGATACTGCACTGCTGACCGTAATAGTCGCTATTACATGGACAGGTGGAGGTTATCGTCTCTTGAGTGGAAGTCTTAATCTTGGACTCGATCTCAGCCGTTCCTGGTCCGGCAAGGCCAGGGCGGTAGGAAAGTAAGGCACCTTGTGTTGGGGAAATTTAAATGAAAAGAAAAATAGATTAAGTGAGTGGTCTGGTAGATGTAAGATTTGGGGCCAGAGGAGTTCATGGCGGTAAAACTTAAGCTTCCAGATCGCGTAGTAGATCGTGTCTGACAAGATGAGTTGTTTAGCTATTAAGAAAACTAAAGCTACTAAAGTCAAACTTCCCAAAATAAAGGGTACGCTTCTTTTTTGTCTCATTACCGTTGTACTTTATAGTGTGTTCGATGGCGTAACGACATATTTCAGATATACAGATGTGAGGAAAGTTTTCCTTTTAATGGAACTATGACATGGTTATTAAGTTGACGTCTGTGATACTTTTTCTTTGTTAAACTATCAGAAAGCAGCAAACCGCATGAAGAGGATTCAATCGTGCAGGGGTATCCTCTGAAGATTCAGGTTCGCCACATTTTACTAGAAAAAATATATTACGTTTGTGGTAAAAATATGCAATCTCTTCTCGAATAATAGTACCTTTTTAAAGAAGGCTCCTTTAGTTCCCCCGGCGCGTTGGCTCTGGGCGGACGTAAAGTCATACCGGAATACCCGTTTTCGCGTATATTCTTAGTAGAAGAAGCAGTTTCTTCAGCGTTTCGAGCGGTTGATTCATTAACAGTAACTAAGTAAAAACATATGATCAATACCATCATTATACATTATAATAAATTTACCTTGTTGGTTTGCTTTAAGACGTATCTGGGGTTGTAGAAAAGCATCAATATCCACAAAACGTTTAGCAAAATCTATGAAAACAGGAACGCACTCAGAAAACATGTTTTCGACTGGGTTGATTGGAGCGGTAGATTCATTAATAGGAACTAAGTAAAAACATATGATCAATACCATCATTAAACATTATAATAAATTACCTTGCTGGTTTGATGTAAAACTTCTATTTGATTTAAAAAAACCATGCATATGCACAAAACGTTGAGTAAAATCTCTTAAAACAGGTAGGCTTTCATAAAACATGTTCTTCAGTGACTCTAAAGGCACCTAAAGTTAGAAACGTCTAGTTAGGAACAATCCGACCAAGCAAAATATATATTTTTTACGTTTACCGAGGGTAAAATTTCATTGCAATTGCATTTCCCCAACTTAAGCTCGCAGCACCGATGTCTGAGTACGGCATTCTCTTCTTCCATAACTTCTCTTGCGTGAACCGTTTGTGCGAGGGATCTAGGAATCTGGCGGTTGTCCTCCAAGCGTTTATTGATCAGATGTTGCGATGCAGATACTATAACAAAAAAACGTTATATTAAAAAAAATTCTTTAATTATCCTTATCGTCTTAAAAACGATAAGGATAACTTACAACTTTCGTTGTATTCCCTAGTTAAGGTTACAGAAAAGGACTCTTAGCAGTTAGAGGCGCATTAAAATCTACCCCTACGACAGCCATAGAAGTCGAAAACTGGCCTCCCCCCGCTAAATCTTTTATTGGAAAAAAACGCTTTTCAGACATTGTACGACCAGAAACTGGGCTAAATGGCCAACCTTTCCGGAAGTTCCAAGAAGGAAGAGGTACACTACATGCTACGAACGGGCAAGAAGCAACTTGGAGACAATTTGGCTCAAACCCCCAATAAACAAAAAGACGCATACCAAAAAATCAACACACATAACATGGACCAGTGCTCACATCTCTAAATATTAACAAAAAACTGCCTTCAAGAACTTGGCGCTGGACCATTACACAAATCGATTACAGCGCTAAAACTACCCAAACTTGTCATATCAACAAGAATGCAGTACGCACAGGAAACTACCCTAACACATCCTACTTACGAAGAATCAAGAAAACAGACAACGATCGTGGTTCTTGCCAAGACCAGACTCGACAGGACATTGCCCACCTACTCTACCACTGCCGACGACTCAACAGACTTAGAGCTACTCTTTTACGACAACTAAGTTGCCACAAACTACACTTGAACACCAAAACACTTTTAACCAATCAAAAAAATGTTCCAGCTGTTTTTCCAGCGGGTTTATCAAGGAAGCTAGAAACATGATTTATGAGTACAGTAAACTCCCCGGTTAAAACTAACTTCCCTACATGTATATATTTACATCATGCTTAAAAGAGCAATGCAAAAATAGACCTTTAATAAAGAACACCCACAATAGGCGAAAGCCTACGTTGGTATTGTATTTTTTAAAAATGTAGTTTAATGCATTACTTTTCAAAGAAAATGTAATTTTAGTCTTACTTTTTTGAAAAAGCGTAATTTAATAGTATTATTATTATTTTAATAAAAATGTACTATAGTGTAATATTACTTCAATTTTTTACGCTGACTGTTTTCTTACGCTCACCGTCACAAGAACTAAAAGCAAGAACTGCACAAGAACTAAACTTGGCTTCTTTTTTATAGTGCAGTCGGGTACAATTGGTGCTTCTACCCTCGGGTTTTGTCCGCTGTGGACTTACAGTTCTTCTAAAGTTCTTCTGGGCACAACACAACTTCTACCTAGCCATTTCTAAACCCCTACCAGAAGAACTTGTCTACGTCAGAGAAAGGCCCGGGGTATCGTCACATTTGTGGATTCCAACAACTGGTTCACGTTCCTTGTTTAAAGGGAGAGTAAGGTTTCAAAAAGAAAAAATATTTGTTATAGAAGAGACCAAACTACGTGTTCTGGCTCCGCCCCTTTCCGCCAAATTTCTAATTTTCCTATCGTTATAACACGCGGGGACAGTTGGCCGGAGAGCTCGTGCCTTTACCTATTAGCGCATTCAAAATCGGGCATTCGATTCATAGGGGCGGCCCTCTTATCTTTCTTTTGAAGGCCCAAACGTGGTCGGCAGACCCGTAATTCTGCAAAATCGATGCTAAAATGTCTCCTTTGTCTCTCAACCTAGAATCCAAGTATTTTATATCTGTAAACAAACAGAGAATATTCCAGTGTTAACCAGAAACTTCCCTAGAATAGTTTGCAAAAACACGGCACAAGCCCCCGAAGTATTTTTCTACATTCTGAATCCTTTCTGAATCCTAAGCGAGTCGTCTAGAAACCACTCCGTTAATAATGCCTATTAAAGCCCCGTATAGATAACTCTATGCCCATTCAGTTAGGAAGGATGACAAATAAGCATGTGTCCCTTCGCAACATAGTGTACTCCTACCCAAGTAGCACACTTTGGTAGAATGAAGGTCGAATTAACGTAATCGACGTCGAAATTCAACGTCGCATTGCGACGTAACCAAATTTTGACAATTGGATGTAACGTCTACGTTATATAGTTGTCGAATTTCGTCGCTAAAAGTAACGTCGATTTCAAGGCGATGATACGTTGCTTCGGGTTAACTTTTGCCACGGCTGATTCTTCGTTGCATAAACGTCGAATTTCGTCACAAAATGTAACGTCGCTTTCAAGACGATGTTACGTTGCTTCGGGTTAACTTTTGCCACGGCTGATTCTTCGTTGTATAAACGTCGAATTTGGTAGATCTATGGAACTCCACTTTTAAAGCGATGTAACGTAACTTGGGTCGACTTACCAAGGAGGATATAACCATTGATAGAAGAATATAACATATTGAGTTATTTTATAATGGGGAAGACAGGACGAACCTCAAATGTCCAAAAAAATTGCATACGACCCCTCCCCCCCCCCAAAAAAAAAAAAAAAAAAAACGAGTAGACACGGCCCTGGAAGCAAGGTTGTCGTGCAAGCAAGCACCGCAAGCGTTGTAGTCTTGTAAGTTTTTGTGTATGGAAGACCGGGTAACATCCAACAGTATTTCCTCAATACCCGGAAGCAGGCCCGTACCCAGGGGGGGTTCGAGGGGCTTAAACCCCCATCGAAAGTTTCCGCAAATGAAAAATATACGTTTTTCTAGCATATGTACTTGAGAAGTTTATTTCAAATTGAGCTTTGGTTTTGTTTGACCGGAAACGTTAAATATAAAAACAATCAGTGGAATAATTTAGGACTAACGTTGGAGAAGTAAAACCAAGGCAAACTTTAGGATACTTACAACTATACTTGGTAACACTAGGATATAACACTGGGTAACTTGTATATTTGAAATTTGTTTGAGTCAGAGTTCAGGTGACTTCGAGAGATTTTGTTCAGACTCTCTTTGGTTTGAATAAAACGGAATTGCGTATTGCACATAGAAGTCAGTCAATTTTATACTGATTTCGTTCCACTTGTCTTGGTCGAAATGAATTCTTTCGATTATAAGACCTTTGTACGTGTAAACTACAAAATCACACCAGTCGGCACCTGACAAGGCCATTTGTCCTAATACTTGGTAATAATAATCATGGTTTCTTTTGAGTTTAGGTTTCTCGTCGACTAGGCTAACGTAGAAATCTTTGCAAGAAAGGCACTCTTGGGGCTTTTTTGTCCTGAGTGAATAAGGACATTTTATTTCAATAATTCCATGTGGGGACAGTTCTGCGGAATCATAGACCCGCCTGTCTGGACTAGCAGCAAGCCAGGGCGTTTGCGGGTTCACGACGAGACCAACATAGTCAACTTCTACGTAATGGCCCAAACGTGTTAGCTCTGCCTGATAGCGTTTTGCTGCTACGGACTCATTTTTCTTGCCAAAACTAACGGCTCTAATTCCGTTAAGATTCTTTGACAGCAGGACGTTCTTTACTCCTGTCTCTGTCTCCTAACTACTAGGTTAATTGACATACAAATAATAATTATTCCAATATTTATTTTTTTACAGGAGGACTGAAACAGGGAAGGTTTCCGGCGCTTGACAAGCAAGCATTTAAAAAGGAGACGTGTAACTTTTTAAAACACGCCCCCAAAAGGTCTAGTGGGAAAATCGCCAGCCAGGATACCGGTTCCGAAGATGATCAATTTTTTTAAAAGCTTATATGTCGTCCTCTTTTTCGATTTTTTTTTTTTTTTTTTTTTTTTTTACAAGTGTTTAATCGGAATTTTTCTTGCAAATTTGTGTTTTGTTAAAAATAAAACTCGGAACCCTGTGTTTATTAAAATAAAAGCCTACAGTTCATTTTTCGGATTTCATAAAAAGGAGAAAAGGGCTATTCACAGCGTTACTGTGACAATCATAATGTGTCAAATAGTAACGTTACAGCTTCGTAACAATAACGTTGCGGCGATGTTTAAACAAAGGTTGTAACAACGTTGTAATGAAACGTTGCATCTCTGTCCGATAGCGTTGTCGAAATAACGACTCAAATTCACGTTGCTCTTACACTGCAAATTGACGTCACCAGAGCGTCATGAACTGAGGTCGGTTGTACGTCTCGCGCCGACGCTACTCGACCGCACTAGGTCGACGTCGCTGTAGTGTTACATGGAGACGTAGAACGTAGATGTATGGTGTACTGTCTACGTCGCCGGAACGCTCCTTATCGACGTTATCAAATGTTGACAATTGGATGTTACTCTAACGTCACATAAGCGTAACTTTGCAACGTCGAATCGTCACAAATGGATGAACATTCGACGTACCTGTGCTACTTGGGTATAAATAGAAAAAATCCAATACGGATTAAAATCAGAATCGGTCTTCTCGTAACAGTCGTTTCTTATCTGGCTTAAGCCTGAACAGGTCGCAAAGGCACAAACCCCGCCCAAACAGTTGACTCCCGACCACATCACAAGTTCCACGCGTTGACGAGCGCGGAACGTTCCGTTAGGTTCAAATTCGCTCACGTATCCCAAGGTTACTTTATAGAAGGTTAGCCCATCAGGGATGTCAGCGTTTGAATGCTTTCAGTCGTGACGTAAAAGTTCTGCAGCCAACCACTGCGCACAGCCAGAGGCAATTATTGTCCCATAATGTAGGACATAATAAACAATAAACAAACCCAAAATAAAATAAACAAAAAAATAATAAACTAAATAATAAAGAAGACAAAGAAGAAATAAATAAGAAAAAGATAAATAATAAACAAAAAATACAATACAATGAACCAAACAATAAACAAAAATCTTTAGAATACAACATTTGAAACATAACAAACTACCGTGACAGTAATGTAGATCACGGTGTTTTAGAGTACGTTGGTTCATTTGGTATGCAAAACGGACTGCAAACCAATTTGCTGGAAGAAAATCCTTATCGTTCATGCTGAGTCAGGCATGTCTCATTGCATGTCAGACATGTCTCATTAGTTTTTCCTTGTTGAGCGCTGTGGAGATCTTCTATTTCTGTGTGGGGAAGCGATTTACGTGCAAAGTGGAGATTAGTCACTCAATACCCAAACAGCAAGAGCGTATATTCATTGTTATCAAACAAGCTTTGTCCTTGCTCGACAATAAGGCGCGGGCAACCGAGCAGGAATGGAAAAATCGGGGAAATACTGAAACTGAATACAGAAAACTAAATACTGAACACTGATAACTACACTGAAATATATTGAATACTGATTCCTATACTGAAATTGAATGGCACTATTTGGAAATGCCTTCTTTCGAAAAAAATGATTTTTTTTTCTATTTGGAAGTGTAAGAGTGCCTTTGGTAGCTGTAGTGGTATGTGGCCTAACCGTAGGGTTTGATTGGCATGTCCTTCATAGTAGTTTGACCTTGTCCTTTGCGGTTTCAGTCTTCTTTACCTGGTCACCTTCAGGATTGGCGATGTTTGCTACAGCCGCCACTTGTGGAAGAACCACTCCCGCAACTACTCCAGATTCACTTTGTTTTTTCCTTAGCTGCTCTGTTTTTTTTTTTTTTTTTGTTTTTTTTTTTAATTAAAAACCGGCGTAGGCTCGCGCCTATTGCCTCGGGCTGTATTATGCGTACGGTTGTACATTGTCAATGTTTAAAATTGTATAAGTACAAGGGTAGGGTGGGGTGGTATCATGGTACCACCCCATGTGGGGAAGGAGGGGGGGGGGGGGAAAGGGAAAGGAGGTGGTTACAATGACCACACTATTTGCATAAATCAACTGCCTGTTTGAAGAAGGATACAATTGCAGGGAAGGCTTTTTCTTGGGTCAAGATTTCATGGGTGTTGAAATGGATCTTTGACTTGCTTAACTGTCGCAGAAGGAGTGCCCTTTCTTTGTTGAGTCTTCGACAGTGGTAGAGGAGATGTACCAGGTCTTGTCTGGATTGATCTTGGCACGGGCAGTGGTCGGAATCCGTTTTTGTGATACGTTTTAGGTAGCTCTTTGTGGGGAGATGCGTAGTCCTCAGTTGTATTATTTTTTAGATAATCGTTCTGGGGAGATTTACCTGTATAATTCCTCTGTTTGACGGGCCGGGGATCAGGTCATGTAGGGGGCTAGGGCATGTCTTTCAACGATCTTTCCATTGTTCCATTAGTGAACTATCGATCATGTTTAGGGCAGCCTTTAACGATTCCGGCGGGGATGGCCAAGCTTGTATTGCTAGCTGTCTTGCTCTCTCTGTGCACGTGGTGTAACGCTTGTGCTTCGGATTATCGCAAGTGCTTGGCCAATTCCACCAATTTCTTGTGGCGTAGTATTTTAGCAGCGTTTTTTTCAGAGCCAGGTCAAAGGGAAATAGACCAGCCTCCACCTCCAAGGCTACGGTAGGACTCGATGGTAGGGCACCTGTTATGGATAACAGGCCCCTTCTATAGGTTTGAGTAAGGGGTTTAAGCCTGGACGTGGAGATGTTGCTCCATGCGGGGTAAGCATAACGTATTTTTGATAAGACTGAAGCTTGAAAAAGGGAGTGAAGATGTTTGCATTTGATAGCTTTTGATATTTTGCTCAGTTTAACAATTCTTTGAAGTACTATGTTGGAATGTGATGCTTGGTGGTTGACGTGGTGGTTCCACGTCAGACGACTATCATAGATGACCCCCAGGTATCTTACGGCGTCTTTTGGGAAGGTAGTGGTGTTATCCCATGTTAGTGGTGTTGCTTCCTCACTATGTTTCCGGGAGAAGTGGATCAGTTCTGTTTTGTTTCTTGCGAAATCCAGATGGAGTCTTTTCCCCCATTTCTCGAGGGTATGGAGATTATTGGAGAGCAGCTTGATGTTCTTTTCGCTTGAGGTGCCGGATGTGTGTATGAGGAGGTCGTCGACAAAGGCTTGCACTTGTATACGCTTCCTTTTAATAATACTCAAGGCGCTATCGATGTATGTCAGGAATAATAGCGGGGAAAGGGGGGATCCCTGCGGCACACCTTTTTTGGTTAAAAAGATGTCGCTTTGGTCCTCGCCGAAGACTATGAAAAATCTCCGGTGTTTCAAGAAGCTATTAATCCATGTTGATAGGGTGCGCGGGGCCTTTAGCCTTCGAAGTACCTCTGTAGCTGGAGAAGCTGCTCTGTTTTGTAGATTGATTCGTAAGCTGAAATCTTCCTAATGAGCGCCTCAAGGGTGGCAGGGGAATCAACTTGCAATTCTACTCGCAGAGATTCGTTTTCTACGGCGTCAATTAGACTGGGCTTGATGAAAATATCACAAGATCTTTCATCTAAACTTGGGTAAGCCCTTTGATGTAATTGTCGCACGCGGCTCGCAAATTCCACGATCGAAATCCCTTTCTTGCGTTGCAGTGCGGCAAATTTAGTCTGGAACACGACCGGATTCTGCTCTAGGAACTCTTTCTCCAGTTCGTGCAGTGATGCCAAGTAGTCAGTCATCTTTGACTTCTTGTGGAAAAATTTTCCACACCTCAATTGCACGTTCTTTTAGAGACGCTGCCAGTAATTTTGCGTTCCTTTTTCATCCAACCCATTGAAGTCGACGCAAATTTCGAAGTGACTGCGCCAGGCTTCCCAATCAGCAGATTCATCGCCATCAAAATGATCTGGCCACAGCTGCACTTTAACACTTGGTCTACTAATTTGTTCTTGAGCCATATTTTACAATCCTACCGACTGCGCCAATGTAGAGTAGGCAAGTATCTACTTATGACTGACTGTATTTACAAAAGGTAAGACAGGAAGACAGGAAAGTTAGAAGGTCATGCGTCAATAGATCCATCTCAGCAAGCTCAAGTCACAAGGTTAGAACACTGTCAGGTCAACGTATACAAAAAATAACGTTCGGTATAACGTAGGTATAACGTTAAAGGCAATTAACAACGTTAAAGGTAATTATACCTACGTAGGTATAACGTTACAAGGTTAACAACGTTAAAGGCAATTAACAACCTTACAGGGCGTTTTATGAGGCCACAAAGGCTTAACGGCCTATAGTCTACTTGTGATTGAAAAAAAGCTCATTGCTTCTCAAAGAACCTATCAGGGAGAAGAAAAAACTGATATAAAAAAAATTACAACAATCCTTTTCCCCCCTTGCCATACATGGGAAGCTGAACCCCTATCATACACCAAACCCTAAAAGCCAAGACCCCAATGGTCTTTTCAACTCCTTCTATTCAATAGCAAGGCGGTAACGCAACCGCTTGCTTAAAAAATTGTTAAAAAAAACTCCCCTTTGATCCTAGCTACACGGGTTTGATTAGGTTGTGAAAACAACCCACAGCTACATTACTCACAACTTCGATAAGTAACCATTGCATAGTGCATAGTTCAACAGGTTGAGACCTAACCTAAAAAAGACAAACTATTAGTAATAAATTAAGGGCATAATTAAGAAAATTGTTACCTTAGTTGTAGCTCTTCTAGGAAGCTTTGCATGGCACCAACCTCCAAAAGTCTCTCTTTTTACTTCAAAACAAGTTTCATTCCGTTAGAAAACTAGGAGCGCTTACCTAGAAATGATAAAAAGGAACAAGGGAATTATGAAAATGATAATGGCAGTTATATTTAACAATAGACAAGTAAAGGTAATGTTATTCAAGTCAGTCCTGTTTCTTCTTCTCCCCTTTTCCAGCAATTTTAGTTTTTTTTGTTTGCTTAGATACTAACCTAGCCGCAGGTAAAACGTTCACTCACCTTTCATTGTTGTGGCCTTTTTAACTTTTGGTTCGAAGCAATCACTCGACGCTTTTTAAACACAATTTCCGTTTCACGTCATCTATAAACCGGAAACTTCGATTCTGTTCAACAAAGTTCCACATATCGGGGAGACTTACATGGGTTCTAATGGTTTATCACACAAGCACCCGCCACGTTTCGCGCCAAACATGTTTTGACCGAGCATTTTGATTTATCCGATACGACTGCCGAAAAGCCGTCAGTGCCGCCGGCAGGCTTTTGCGGCGCCAATACCCGAGCGGCAAATTTGAATGATCAATAATGCAATGAGCATAAAAGGCACGCAGCTTATTCTTAATACGTAACTTTATCCAAATCCCTTTTTCACCAATTTCTCTGAACTTCTCAATGAAAAGTAAAAAAAAGCCTTTCAAAATTACCTGCTATTTTCACGACGAGAGTTTCGTCAAACGGTAACTGCCCCCGAATTGAAAATTTGCCCATAAAAACGAGAACAGAACCAACATAACAGCCACCTACAAAAGAAAATAGGACTTATTGATTTGGAAATGGAAGTCTAGGACGTTTTTTCAGATACAGGGCATCTAAAAACTCCATATTTTTACTTTTAGTAGCTAAAGCTATTGATAAGGATGTCAAAAGCAGATGACGGGAGGAAATACGAATTGTAAAAAAATAAATAAAAAGTACTTCATTTTGAATACTTCGTTTTGACTTCCATCTCATTCTCATTTGGAATTCCTGTCCGTCTCAAAGATGCTCTCTCGTGTAAAGAACAACAAAACAAAAAGGAACGAAAGAAGGAAAGCTGCTACTTGAGCTTTAGATACTATTGCGGCGCATCGCTTATTCATGGCTCCCCCGCAAGCAGGAGATGAACGCGGAATAGCGCAGCCTCCGTTCGCAGTATTCTTTCTATTTTCCTCAAACTGCATGGCCAAGTGGGGAAAACTATCGGCTATTAGCAAGAGATAACCCTCGCTTTCAATTCCTTCTTCCCCCCTCCTTCCTCTCTACGAGTTCATATACAAAATGTCTCGGGCATGGTACAACGAGATGCGAACATCAAAAGTTTGGGCGAGAAGGGTGGCGCCCCTTTTTATTTCTGCATTTGCTATGCACAAAGCGTCACGGGGTCGTGCAGCATACTTGACGACGCTCACGACGTCGCGATTGCAACCCTTGCTTCCCATTGGTCCGCTCAAGACGCTCCAATGGCGGAAAAGTTTTCATCATACGACACCCCTCTAATTTCCATTTTTTTCTTTTATCACTGGCCCTGCCCCCTTCCTCTTTCTCTTTGATTTGCTTCTTATTTGTCTTTAAAATTAATATTTCTTAATTATTTCCCTTTAAAATTGAACAAACCGAGCTTTTTCGGAAGCTTCATTAGTAAATCCGAATCCGGCTTACAGTTACAAGGGCTTCTCTGGTAAAACAAGCAAGGCAAATGAATTACAGTGTTCCCTGGGCTGCGGAAAGCCGGAAAGCTGCGGAATGGCACCTTTTCTCGAGTCATTTGCATAATTGAAGTGGACTGCGGCAGCCGAGACAAAGTTCATCGTGTGATGTGTGAAGGATTCCACCTTTCTACAAGCTACAAAGCCCCTTCGCCGCCGTTACTTTTACAGTATGTATACGTTTATACACCATGCTAGCATCTTCTGGACTTGGGGATTGCGTGAAAACGTCGGAAAGGTCCATGGTGGATGAGGCACGTTGTATGACCACTAAAAACCCTGTTTCTGCATGCAAAAAAAGGCTCACGTTGGGTTGAAGGGCTAGATTTGTTTTGTGGGCGCAGGAAATGGAGGAACAAACCATCCTAATTTGACTAATTTGTCCTCCCTCATTCCTTCCAACACGCATAACTTCTTTTTTTGTTTTCTTAATGACACGTTCTAGGAAAAGCCCCTGCTTTGACGTGACGCTTCACATTAAGGCTTCCTATAGCTTAACTGGGGGAATTTCGGAACAATTTTCGTTAAAACCAGCACACTCCATTAAAAAAAACTCTGAGAGTTACATATGAGCAAACCAATTAGCTAGTGCACAAGCAATCCATTATTTCAACATAGATCATTATTCAATCATTATTTCAACATAGATCAACAATGAATAATAAATAAATAATAGATAACAAATTATAAAATTAACATGCAAATAAGGTTTGCAACTATGTGAAATAACTTGCCTGAAAATGTCATTTGGTTGTACTGCACACTAATCACTATCTGCTAAAAAACAAAACTTTTGTTTCTAAATGCTTGCAATAATGACGCATTACAAGCCGTTTCGAACAATTTTGTTCTAGAATGTTCGATGGCTTGATATGCGGCATTATGTGCTGCTACGCCACCTGTGGTGACAAGCGTCCTTTTCAGAATCAAAACAAGCCGGCAATTAGCTATGTTTTCTTTATTTTCTTATATCGCGATCCACTGACTCCGCTGGGGCAATACATGTGGCATTCATTGTGTCAAACATGTACATCTTTTCACACTGTGTACACGTACTGAGTGCGAAAAATATTGCACCAGTTCAGCAAGTGGAACGCTTTCGCAAGACAATAACAAACGTCAGAGCCATCTGTGATTGATTCGCGTCAATAAGATATGCGGGAGCTACAAGCTATATCATGTGCGGAATCTAAGGTGATTAGCGTGAAGGGGGTCAAAAAGGGTAAACCGAGCTGCGTGATCCGAGATTTAATAGTACATATAAAAATGAAGGGGGTCAAACAGACAAAAAGGGAGGGTTACTGGCGATAACAGAATGATTTCATAAAATGTGATCCACACTTTTGGTAAGTATATCCCAATCCCAACAACCCTCTCCTTTTTTTAGCATATCATGTTGATATCGCACTAACAACGATCAACACCCCCCTTTTTTAGATAGCGGGATGCGCGCTTTACTTTTTAACCCCTGGTGATTATCATTCATGCTAACGCGTGTCTGATAAAAAGAGGGGTGGAACTGTCATTGCATTAAGAAAGAGAAGAAAAGAAAAAAGCGAGATACAAAAATAAATAAATTAAAGCGTGCGCTAGGAACTTCAACAAGTTAACTTCAATAACGAGAACATAGGAACAAGTTAATTCAATAGCGCGAATGCACATTCATCTATCTCATCTCAAGCCGAACAGAAACAAGCTTAATAAAGTCATTTGCACCCACGAGGGAATGAGAAAATTAATGAAGCTTGAAGGTTTTTATTTTGTTATACTTTACCCAATGAAAAGCAGCTGCTTTAAGAAGCTTTTCATGTTCTGACCACATCTAGGTCGAGGACTCCATTTTTATACTTATTTTTTTAAATACTAAAAGAGATTATAAATACTTCACGCCACATTAAGATTAAATTAAGATTAACTACTTGTGAAGCCCAGAAGAACCCAGTAATTTTGACGCCTTTCTGTAGGGATATGAATTAAAAAATAATTGACATTATTTCGCAGGAAAAAAATATTTCTTTGTTTAACCTTTGACCATTGAAACGAATTGAAGGCTGTAATAATAGGAACAATTTTCTGTAAGGAGCAAAAATATATTTAAAAAAAGTCCTAGCCGTAAGAAAAACTGCCTAAAAGTTGTTTAAACTCATAATCTATAACGGACACAGGTAATAGACAACGTAATTAGGGTTGCAGATTACTGCGTGACGTCAGATGATTAGCTGCACGGAATTGTAGAACACGTTAACAAGGGCGCAACGAGAACAATGAAAATAAAAAGAGTTAAAGAAAGAATAGGTTGAGCTGGCCGAATTTACCTATGCTTATTAACGCGAAAGTGGTGTGGTCATAAATACAAACCGCATTTGACTAGCAAAAAACTGCCGTATTACGTAAACACTAATTTTACCATTCGTATATATTGTCGCGGTTCGCCTTTCCCAAATGCTTTATTTCCTTTACTGTCCAAAACTGGACTGCTTTTTCTTTACATTTGCTTGTCTTTTTATACCACTTAGCGACCTTTAAACCACTCTAACTGCCCCTTCCATTTTGTCTTTCCCTAACTAACTACTGAATTGCCTCTCCCCTTGACCTTTTATCCCCCTTCACTAGCCTCGGCCTGTCGCCCTCTCCGCAATCACCTTGCCATACCACATCGAGTCCCCAAAGACGACGCTTCGAGGAAAGCAGCCAAGGAGCCGGGGGAGCAACAAGGTTCAAAACGGATACGGAATGCCACAATATACGCATGCCCATCGGGCTGTTCTTTTTTTTGGGTAGCTAGCATAGACAAAGAAAAGGTTACCCTTGGTTTCGGCTAACGATAAACACCCTGCATTACTCCCCCTCCTGCGTGAAGGAAGAAATAAATCCCAGCAATGTCGCAAAAACTGAATTACCACCTAAAAAAGTTCCGCCTCGGCACTTGGTCCATAGCTTCACTGTTTATAGAGCACACTTAACAGTTTTGAAAGGTTTGCTAGGCGCAAGTCCAGTTTAGGATTTGCACGGAAATTCGCACTCCAAATTCAAGAAGCGCGTTGGGTAAACAACCTAAGCACCGTTCGCACCAATTGGAATGGCTATCATAACCCTTTTCGAACGCTGCAAGCCGCTGCAACTCGCATAAAAGCGGGTTCAGCCATGTTAGGGGAGGGGCTAGCGATCCGCTGCGAGGGTTGCATGCCGCAGCACACTATATAACGCCGTTGCATTGAACCATTCTTCCTTCAGTCCTCACTGTGTTTCGCATGTTAGCTAGCAATTGTAGCGTAGTGCCTTATAGTGTAGTTCCTTATAGTGTAGTTCTTCTAACCCGGATTAATTATTTAATGTAGTTCCTCTTAACCTTGGATTAGATTTTTCAGTAAGGTTATTTTTTATTGCATTCTGTGTTTCCCTTTGACTTTTTTCTTGGATTGATTATTTAGTTCTGTTCTTCTTTAACCCGGATTATTTTTTTTCCTCTTAACCCTGGATTAGATTATTTGACTTTTTTCTTCTAACAGATTAACCCTTTCTCTCTTTACTAATATGAGTAAATCAAGGGCGGAGTTTTTTAAAAATTGTCTACGCGATCTTGAACGTAGAGCAAATTTGCCTGCGTCGGCCTACGATAGTTCTTCAAGAGCGCCCATACTGATTAGTAACGAACATTTTGAGAAGTTTAGGCAGGCGTGTTTTTCAAAGAAAACAGAGTTCGATGCTTACCCTCTCCCGAAGCGTATGGCAATATGGCAATCTCAGAGTTTTAATATTGACCAAATTGACACAACTGCTTCCAGTACTTTGCCCGAGCGTTTGAGCGAATGTTTAGCTTTGTGCAGCAATGGAGATGGGAATTGTTTCTACAATTCCGCTTCTTTGTCTTTGTTCGGCAACCAAAGGCATGCCGTTGAGTTGCGCTGCCGAGTTGTGGTCGAATTAGCAACCAATTATGTGTTGTACTCCTGGGAGTCGGCAGGATACCTCTCGATGAAACAAATTGGAACCCTAGTCGAGTACTCAGGATTCACTTTCGACCGTGTTAAATTCACGGGCGTTGACTCAGTGTGCCCTACAGGTATTCCTCCTGCGGAAGACTGTTTTAAGTACTATTCCATGGAACACTCCAGGGATCGGGAATATTCGAGCATTATTGCATTCCCAGCTTTGGCTAATGTTTGTAAGATAGCCGTGGAGTCAGTTTATCCGAAAGCGGATGGAATCAGAGCATCTCATCAAGCGAATTTTTTAAACGAGACGTTTTCACCAAGCGGTGCCGTTTCCTCTGAAACTATTCGAATTTTGTGGACTGGGCTTTTGGCAAACTTCACGAAGAAGGAAAATGGACGTTTAGTCCCTCCAACATCCTGGAATCCCAATCATTTTGTGCCTGTGATTGAGCGTGCTAGTCAGTCACCCCTCTTTTTGTCAGAGAACTGCACTCTTCCGGTTCTTGATGTGGTAGAAACTGCGTCAGTTATTCCCAGTCATCCAATTGAAACTGCAAATGTGATAACACCTGTTGCAGTTTCTTTTTGCAGCTCTATGCAAAATAGTAGTAGCGCTGTTAGTTCAGGGCTTCGCGAGTCGTTCTCGCATGAAAATTCAAGCTCAGATTTTGAATTGTCTGTCCCAAAAGCTTTTGCCGCAAATAATGGAGAGCACGAAGAAAATGTCACTAAAGCCATTTCATCGAATGGTAAAACACCTGGTGTGAAGTCAGGCAGAGTAGTATCTCATACCAAGCAAGGGCCTTCCAAATTTTCGTGCAAGGGATGTGAAACTACGTTCAAAACAAATCAAAATTTGGAGAATCACATTAAAAACAAGCGCTGCAAGTTTCAGCTAGGAAAACAAAGCTCTAGTCAGATTCTGCTTGCCGAGCAAGGATCTAAGGGCTTTATTTGCGAAGACTGTAAAACCGTTTTCACAAGGAAGAGCACTTTAAAGGTGCACATAGAAAAGAAAAGATGTAGCAAGTCTAGTTTTGAGTGTCCGCAGTGTAGTTTGCACTTTACTAGAACAGACATGCTCACCCGTCATATAGACTTAGTTCATTCTCTTGTATTAGAAGAAACACGCACTTCTGAGGAGATCCCCTTAATTGGCCCGGTAGACAAGGAGCTTTCCTTAAACATGATTTCAGTGGACAAGCAGCAATTGCCTAGCTTAGTCGAGTTAGTAGATCAGTCAGAGCCGACTTATTACGACCCAGTAATAAATTCTGCGTTTCAGAGCAGTGTTAGTGGGAGCGTGTCTGCTGATTGCAGTACTTCAGTCACCGATTCTGACGACGAATTCTGTAACGTTGCTAGAAAAAAGAGAAAGCTCGAACAGCTACCAAGAATAATTTGCTATCACCCTGGTTGTGAAGAGAAGCTGTCACGCCTGACGTCTTATGTTGAGCATGTTCACGATAAACATGGTTTGTCCTGCCAGCTAGAGGAATTCAGTTTTTGTAACGAGAACAGTTTCATGTCGTGGAAAACAGAGATAGAAAGAAATGCTTGTGTTAGTTTTCGTAATCGAAGGGGAGCTCGGAAGTGCACTAGTTACAGTACAACAACCTACGTGTGCAATCGCTCTTTCTCGTATAAAAATCAGGGTACAGGCAAACGTGCCCTGAAGCGACTAAAGTCTTGTTGTACGGGTGTCCATTGTACCAGCTTTATAATTGCGCAAGTATGGCACCTTACAAAAAGAATTGAGGTTACATGTTGCCTAACTCATGTTGGCCATGATCGTTTACCAGGTCGTTGTCGCCTTCATGAAGGAACAGAAGAAGAATTACAACATAAGCTTTTGATCGGAATCCCTAAACGCAAAATTATTGAGAGTTGTATGGCAGAACCCATCATCAGTGATGTACTTTCTAGGGACCAGGCCGTTACCATGAAAGATTTACATAACCTCGCTCAGAAAAACCCGAGCGTTTTCCGGAAACATAAGATCGATTCTGAGAGCGTTGACTTATGGATCCAACAAATGGCAACAGAGGAATATAATCCGGTATTTCTGTATAAAAAGCAAAATGTTGCAGATGAAGGTGTTGCAGAATTAGGTGTTGAAAACTTCGCTCTAGGCATTATGTACGAGGATCAGCAGGAAGCCTTAAATAAGTATGCTCATAAATGTATATGCATAGACAGTACTTACCAGGTTAACCAATATATGTTTGTTTTGACAACGCTTCTCGTCTTGTCTGAAGATCGATCGGGTTATCCGGTTGCTTTTCTTCTAAGTGATAGAGAGAATAGAGAAGTATATCGTTTATTCTTTTCCAAAATTAAAGAAAAGGTTGGTAGTATTAAAACTTTGGAATTTATGAGTGACATGGCAGATCAATTCTGGCTTGCCTGGAAAGATGTTTTTGACGTTTCGATTACCACCAGGCGCACTTGCATTTGGCATGTAGAAAGAGCGTGGCACAAAAGATTGCACGATCATCCCCGTGCGGACACGGAAGTTATCAACAACATTCTGTCTCTACTCGGCCATTTAATCCGGATTAGAGAGAAAAGTATCTTTCAAAGACGTTTGCAAGCTTTCCTGACGTACGCAGAAGAACACCATCCAATGTTCTTGGCTTACTTTGTTGAATATTATGTTCCGAGAGAAAGTGAATGGTCAGGTTATAACTGTGAACAAATGCTAGTTAGAACGAACATGACTGCGGAAGCATACCATAAAGAATTGAAATATGGTGCGATGAAAAATAAGAGTAATAAAAGACTTGACTCACTAGTTGAAGATCTCGAAAGATACACAAAGAAGAGAGCTTATAAGGAGGTTTTAATTCGTCAAAGAGGCTTGAGTACAAATACTATTGTGGAAACTAACCGCCGGCACAAACGATCCGATACGATTAAAGATGAAGACGTAATTGTTCTGGGAAAAAATGCATGGAAGGTCAATCTCAACAACAGGCGGATACGTATTACGATGTTGTTCGCTTTTTCGACGAATTCTTTCTATGTTGACTTTCTTATTGTGTTCCTTTATACTTATTCCTTAGAAGGGCCTATTGACTTAACTTGGCTAGCACTTCCTAGACTTTTCGTAGAACAGCCTCCAATACCCTATATAGGAGATTATCTCTTGCGGATATATAAAGTGGAATCAGCATAGGCAAAAGATGTAATTCTTCGCCAGCGCTCACGCAATCTACGCAAGCTCTTGTAAAAGTAGCCAAGTAAAACAAGTTCCTTTAACTATAATCTAAAAAGCCCAACACTTTCATTGTCTTTTCATTTTAATTCTTGCGATCAAATAAATGTCCTTCACTTTTGCTTCTTTCGTTCTTCACGACCTTCCCATACCAATACCGCGAAAATAGGGGGTGGAGGATACTTGGAAGACTTTTGACCGACTTCTGCAAACAATCTACGTCTATTCTCTCTGTCGTGTCAATAAACGGCGAAAACGGACCACATTTCGAGTTTTTATTTCAGAGTGGTAAATATTTTGAGAATTTTACTCACTTCTGTTGGGTTTTCATCTGTACTTCTTTTTGGTGGGCCATATCAAATCCAAACTGGGCTCATTTATTCTAGTTTTTTTCCAAATGAAGTCCAAATAAAGGTGAAAAAGACGCCCAATCCTTCTCCATGAGTTCAATAAACATCTCGTTGCGAACCTGAATTAAATTTTAGCCATCGATTAAGCTTTCCAATTCTTGAGATTGTTTCAAGTTCTAAGAACATTGGTTAATTTCCATTAAACCCCGTGTAGACACCCTAATTCTCATTAACTGAAGCGCAAGTTGACAAATAAGCACATTTCGCAAACCTCGGAAAAAGTTGTACCCAGGTAGACTACGTTTGAAAAAATAAATACTATGGTAGTAGGATGAGTCACGTACGAGAGCTAGAGAAGGCAAGTCGTGTACCAGAGTGCGAACAGTAAAGTCGAGTTTTTACTTTTGATCCGTGATTACTTTAACCCTGTGTAACGAGTGAATTTGCTTGCCATACAGAATAAAGACACTTAGCCTATATTAATACAACATTAACCCATGCTTATAGAAGCTGCTTATTCTTCGAAGTCGGTAAGTTAGCTCACCGTGTATTCCCTTCCTGTCTTTTCTTCCCACGTTCCGACGGTCCACGAAAACCAAAAGCTCATAACTCCCGATCGACTTCGACAGGAAGTAGCAACGCGTCTACAAAAGCTTTTCTAACTATTTTGAGATGTTTCTTTATTTTTGCTTGTGCCCGCATCTGCTTATTGCTTTTACACTTCTTATTTGTTTTGCAAATTTGGCTATAATACGATTATTAGGTTTTATACGAAGAATGTGTGGCTTAATACATAGCGTTGCATAGAAGGAAGACACTAGCCGACGGTGTTCCTGCCATACGTAGTAGTGTAAAGAACAATCCCTACACAATTATAGCTGATCACGTAGTTCTTATTATAGCTCACTTCCAAGATGCCAAAAATCAAGTATCAGATCGGACTTCCGATTTCTCCTTTCTCTTTCATGCACACCGTTTGCTTCTGACTTTTAGTTTCCTTTCGTATATTGTTTAGCCATTCTGCACATTCCGATCAAACGTTTTATAAACGTTCTTCTTCTTCGGTCCAATTGCCCTTGAGTCTCACGCGCGTTCTCTTGTTAATATAATCGAATCCGAAAAGCACCCAGTCTTGATTAGACGCTGATGTAAATTACTGACCAATTTAACCGAAGAATTGTTTGAATAAACTTGCGGGATCTTACCGTTGTGCCAAGACCGAATCCACTCGCGGCCCAAACAATCCAAACAATCTTATTATTTCGCCCAAAACGCAGTTCCCTACAGTTATATTATTATTCCTTATGCTACCCCTTGGCCTAAGCTGATCACTTCCTTGACTTGTTGTATATATACAGCCACCAATAGATTACCTCTGGCGGATATAAACTTTTTGGATTCAGGATATAGGTACAAGATAGAGTTCTTCGAGCAATCACACAATCTATACTCGAGGTCTACTTGTAAAAAGTAGTCCAGTAAAGCAAGTTCCTTTAACTAATCTAAACGCCCTACATTTAATTGTAATTCTTGTGATCTAAGGCATCAAGCGCCATGTGTATAGCTTATTTAAAGTTAATCATGGTTGCTGCCTGGCTTTGATAAATAGCTAATGCAGCAGTCCAAACGAACCTGACGGTCTATTCATTAAAACACAACACAGAAACATTTTTTCCCAAAACCATTGTTCAAGCAAATATTGTCACGGATGGTTTTTTCAATGCTGTATTTCTTTGCTTGGTCTAAAACCCAACTGCCTCGTCTGTACATTGGCGTATCTTTTTATACCACTTCCATGAACAAAAATGCTTCCTTCAACCTTGGTCCTCTGACCTCGACTAACTAAGAATGCAATTAAGTCAACCTTGGTCCTCTGACCTCGACCTTCTCTTAAGAGTCTTCCACTAACTAAGAATGCAACTAAGAATGTAATGAAGGCCCCTAAGAATAACACTAAGAATCTAAAGAAGGCTAAGTCTAGAAAAGGTCATCCGCAACAGTATTTAGTCGTCAATGACATTTCTATTATTTTTTGTTATTATGTACAGTACTGAAATTAAGTATCGTTCCTATGGTTTTCGAAATTGACCAATCACAGCGCTTTTCCACTGTTTGGATGGGTTTTTACATTGCTTGCCTACTTCTACGCTCAGGTAGGGTTCTCAACAAGTCCCTCCTAGTCCCCAGTTAATTAAAGAGCAGGTCAGTCAATTAAATGCTCCTTAGTAGCGAAGCTAATCCCTTTTCACTGACAAACAAAAGGTCAAAGCAAAGAAAATGCTTGGCGACCATCAATCCAGAAACTTTATTTTTCATCAATAGCTAGTATGACCCCCCCCCCCCCCCCCGTTCTCCCGACACTCTTCCAATCTCCTAGGCATAGATGCTGCCAGCTTGGACCAGAAGTCAATGTTGTCTGACATCTTATCCCACACACGCTCGGCCTCTGCAAACAATTGTTCTGCATTTCGCACGTTAAAACTAATTAAATAAAAATTAAAAATGGATATCTATATTTAAGGATGTTAGTTATACTTCATATTTTTTTTCAGCTCAGCCCAAGCATTTTCGATAGGATTTAGGTCGGGTGACTTGGGGGGGTGCGGTAGGAGATTTACGTTTTCTTCACGGAAGAAGTCTCTCACAATTCTTGCATTGTGGATGGGAGAATTGTCTTGTTGATATGTAAATTGGTGGCCCAGCAAATCTCGCATGATTGGAAGCTCCTGAACGGAGAAATCTATGATTCTCTCCTAATCCCTTTTACCTTCTTTCATAAGATCCAGTATGTGTTCAGATAGCATTGTTGTTCTCAATATTTAATTAACTTTACCAAGTTATACAGGAAGATTCAGAAAGATTCTTACCAGACTCACGAAAGAGACGAGCTTTACGCAGAAAGCTTCGCTACTAAGGAGCATTTAATTGACTGACCTGCTCTTTAATTAACTGGGGACTAGGAGGGACTTGTTGAGAACCCTACCTGAGCGTAGAAGTAGGCAAGCAATGTAAAAACCCATCCAAACAGTGGAAAAGCGCTGTGATTGGTCAATTTCGAAAACCATAGGAACGATACTTAATTTCAGTACTGTACATACATTTTACCGACGAGTACTTAACTTGTGTCTCTTCGGAAGAAGAAAAGCAATCTGGAGTGACCTCTTTGATAAGTAAATGCATAAAATAAGCAATTATTATCTTTAACCAAAGGGTTTACAGGGGACATACGTAAAAGTTACTGCATGTATTAATTTTATGCAATTCTATGCGTGGTGTCAAAACACTTTGAATGGGGAACAAGGTTTCAAAAAAGTTAATTAAAAAACGGAGTATAAAATCGAAAAAAATACGTTTAACCTTTTGGATCAAATAACCATATGTCTACATTTATATAAATAGAGATTTTTTTAGCCGTGTAAAAACGACCCCTAAACCCCACCTTTCAGACTTCCCGATCATTATAGTATTGGAAAATAGACCTAGAAAATAGACAATAGAAAATAGACCTAGTTCAAGAGACTTTAGAAAACGTTTTCAGCACATGTAAACTAAAGCGCTTCGTTCGTTTATTATAATGGTTTATTCTTCTAGTATTGTGTTTTGCAGAAGCAATACAGTTTTAACTTTGGATCGTCCACGCACCAACTCTGATTACCGTACAGGTTCACGCGACTCACCGAGCCAACAATAGCAAATGCTTTCGACTTGCCATTGAATATTAGGGTACTTTCCAGGACTGCTTTCCCGGGGGAAGTTCTTATTCGAATATAGTATTGTCGATCGGGTGTACGTTTGCCCTTATCCGGTTGGGTGTATTCCAGCGATGAGTCCAAAACTTCGTCCAATGACAAGCTGGAACATCGAGTTGCTTGGCTCAGTAATCCGCTAATGAAGTTTACCACGAAGTCCGCAGCATCTCTGATCACGGTCACATTTACCGGGACAACTTGTCGGCTAAAGCAGGTACACCAATGGTCATTAATTCCTGCCTCGCTACAAGTACGATTAACATTGATGTGTGTAAACAAACTCTGTCCTCGCAACGCTCCGGAACTGAGGCTTAAGGGGTCAGTCAATTGGCCGACGCTCACGAGACTACTGAGTGTTTGGTAGAAATCAAAGTTGGAGGTTAAGCGATGGGCATTGTCCCGGAAATTAGACATAGCTTGCGGGTATTTCTGCTCAAACCAGGGTGGGAAACGGGCAAAAAAAGTCGGCAAACGTTCTTCCATTCTGCCTTGGTAAGTTCCTCGAAAGGTGCCAAATCTTAGTCCATGATCACTAAGAAAGAACAGGACAGTAGTGTTGAGCAGTTTAGAAACTTGCAACTTTCGAAAAAAACGGTAGTAAATCGGGTCAGCTATTTGAGGACCGTTTATGTCATTATGGCTCAGTTGAACGCCCCATGACAGACCGAAAAATGGAGATGACTGATGGCTGTTCATGAAGTTCCAAGTGTAGTCAACCAAGGGCTCGATTTGGTTCTGGAAACCGTAACATAGGCCATCGTTGAATTTTTTTAAGTAGGTGAAAGCCTGACTAAATGGTCGATAGTAATAATCAGTGGGTTGGTCTAAGAAGCCTATGTTGCGAAATGTAAAAGTGCTTATATCTGGAGAATCCTCCGCGTAGAATGTAACGTAACCCTTTTTGCTAAAGTTCTTGAAAATCCAGGGCACTCCGTCCAATGCACACTTCTTTTTGGGGCAGCTAATCAACTCTTCGGGCAAACGACCCGCCAGGTTGGCTACCAGGTTGGGGTACGTGTTGTCAGCTACTTTATTGTACTTCAAATACTGGATAAATCCCATGTCTTGCAGCGCCTGAAATGTTCTGGGCATTTGGCGTTGAAAATTGAGCCTGGATAATGAATCCACTCCTATTAGCATCACACTCGGCTGCGGGTTATCTTCTGCCGATGTCTTGTGAGGACTGGTTTTCTTGGAAATCCTCGGCGTAATAACCGCATGAGCATTCTTGTAAACACTCAAGGAACCGTTCTTGCATGTTACTTGCACGAAATCGCTGGTGAGATTCACAGGACTATCGAAAGGAGTGCAAGGCCCATACCTATTAAAAAACGCAAATCTTTATATGCCACATTGAAACTATGTCTGTTTCTGGTACAGTGGAACCTCTCTTAACGAGCATAATTCGTTCTAAAATCTTGCTCGTTATGTGAAAAACTCGTTAAGCGAAACTGGTGAGTCCCGGCTCACAAGTGACTCATACGTTACGTGACTTCCCTTTCTGTGTCACTCGTTATGCGAAATGTCACTCGTTAAGGGAGCAATTTTTTCAAATTTTTTTTGCTCGTTATGCGAATTATTTGTTATGAGAGGTGCTCGTGAAGAGAGGTTCCACTGTAGTGGAGAAATTAGCTTAAAGGAATTAACCTTGTTCTCCCCCTTTTAGCTACCACTTGATACCAGGCGGGAAATCATTTAATTATAGAAAGAGAAAGATATTTCCGTTTCCTTTAAGCACCGTTGAAAGATACAATAAACAAAAAGGAACCTACCTTATTCGACTGTCCGTCAGTCTCGTTGGATATATCCCGGATTGTTTCTTCCGATAGATGTACGAATAGCAACAATGAAACTTTTGGTTGGTTAGGTTGTACCCAGGCACAGCTTTCTGGTCTATGAAAAGCGTCACGCCCTTCACACGCGTCAAGGGTAACTGCCTTTCGCAGTTCAGGGCTACCTTTCGAAACGATTTCTGAGCATCCGCAGACATTACCTCAAAGAGAGGAATTCTGCATTCAGATGCATACTGCGAATCCACTTCGCCCAACTGCAGGGGTATGCTTTTTCCTAGGATTAGACCACAGCTGAAAGCTTTCACCATGCATAATAACAAAAACGATATAATACACTGACTTACCTACGCTAAAGGAGAGTTTTTGTTTTGGGCGAGTCCAATACA
>JAKZAN010000020.1:0-25000 GCA_023053545.1 Lepidurus packardi
TGACGCATCCCAAAACTAAGATTGCTGTAAAACCCATTCTTAAACGTCCGCTACTGCCAGTCATTTTGAACGACAAACTCCTTTTAACCCTGTATGAAATGGTTTGCAAAGGAAGTTACGCGTTTGCCATGTTTGCAACAGATGCAAGTAATATATAGGCATCTCTGTAATGTCTTCTCAAGGTTTCGCATGCTCAATTACTACAGATCTCTTTTCAGCTCAATTTTCAAGACCGTGAAGTATCGGCACACGAACTTTGAAAGCTTTTAAGAACAAAAAAGAGACGCGGGTTCTACCTGAACGAAAACATAATTATGTTCATACATTAGAGCTGCTAGTTAACACCAGATTAAAATTTTGTATCATCTTAGAAATAGCGTTATCTTAAGGCTCCCGTATGCCTTAGCTTATTGACGGGAAAGAGACACAGATGGCACTGATGTGTGTTACTGTTTTGCGAAAGGCTTGTGTAAGTAAGAAAATAAATATATGGCTAATTGCCGCCAAAGTTTCTACGCTTGTTTTACTTCTGAAAAGTGCAATTTATCACCAGAATTTGCTGTAACTGCACAATGTCGTTTCCAAATCAAGTCATCAAAACTTTCGGAACAGGATTTCTCGAAAACGGATTGTCAGATTTGAAAGCAAACTACTGTTAAGATCCTTCGAACTAGTCCCTTTGGACGCTTTGGTCATTCTAAAATAACATAAAATAACGAAAAAAGGAGCTCTTAACAAAAAACAGTTTTTTTTTTATTCCGCCATCACACAACCGGTGAAGCTGGGGAGAAACTTTTATTCTCTATAAGAAAGGAAAAAGAGAACTGAGTTCCTTTCCTACCTTTCCTTGTCTTTTGTCAACAGTTTAAAACATAATCATAGATGCTAAGGACTCCTGTGTGAGTTTTTTATTGGCACATTACTGTACAACAGTTTGTCAGAATTCAAGGAAAACTTTCTGTTGGATCCATCATTTCTATTCTGCCCTGGAGCTACTATAAGCGAATCGCATTTTCTTTATACACGCACATTTATTATTCTTATCATGGACAAATATACTTAATGAAATTGCAATGTCTTCTCTGGCCCTTACAGGGAAGCTTCCCAGCTTTGGGTATTTGAAAGGTTATCCAGGGTTGCAGTAGATTTGACCTTATAGGCGCACAATTAATCTAGGCCAGTCTGTTAGTCAAAGAAAGCCTACCTGTTATGCTATAAACCCACGTCAAGTACGAGGCAACCATTGTGGCTCGGACTTTGGGAGCTGCGCTATTATTGCATCAAGTCACACCGTTGGGAAGGATTCCTATGAGTTTTGCCCGTTTGGGCGTTGGGTCATACCAGGTCTCCGTTACGAGTCACAATGTAATGTTTCCTGTCAGTTATTAAAGTTGTCGTGACTTCCGCAAGGGCCTATGGTTGACGTTGTATTGAGGCACATGGTTTTGCTTACAAACGTAACACATGGGCAGCCAGTAGTAGTTTCGAGCAACACAGGCACGCTTGCATAGCCCAATATATTGTTGGTCTTACCACCCCAGCCTGAAATAATTGTTCCTTGTAAACTATTATTCCGATATTTTTTGTTATTTATCACCTGTCATTGCAAGATTTTTAGCAACAGAATATGTGCCGGGATTGCTTTTAAACGGGAGGCAAATTTCTTGCACAACAGTGTTGTTGGAAATGGCGCACTTAGCTTTAGTAAAAGCCAGGTCATGATCATTGTACAGAAAGGAGGTGCCTGTGGAATTTGGATGGATTGTGACGGTTGCTGTTTGAGACTATCAAGAATGTTTTTTTTTTCTTATAATTAAGTATTTATATGCTAAATGCGATTTACTATTGTGCGATGATTAGACTCTTACTTGATATGTTACTCCGGAGGTAGCAGTGATAGCGATAAAAACCAGCTTTGACGGGAACTTCCCACACAGCTTGCTGCAGTCAGTACCCTTGAAGGATGAATCAAAGCTCCGGCGCACTTATTAAGTGGGTTAATTGACGAGTTTACTACTACTTGCCAGGGAAACTCGTAAGGAGAAGCGCTTGATGTCGTTCCACCAATTACACAGAGCTAAATTTAGAGGTTTAATTGAAATTTAATGCTAAATAATGTGGCAAGAAAAAAATACCGATGCAGGTAAACTACCGCAATTACACGTAGGTTTAGTTGTCGTTGTCGGAATGGTACTCGGAGTGGTTGTCGGAGTGGTACTAGGAGTAGTAGTAGGAGTGGTAGTTGGAGTTGTTGTGTCAGTGGTAGTCGGAGTGGTCGTTGTCGGAGTGGTTCTAGGAGTTGTTGTAGGGGTTTGTGTTGTGGACGGTCCTAGAGAGTCGCCGCAGCTTCCGTATCTTTCTCACAGATAAATACCGTAGGATCGGATGGCTGTAACATAAGCGGATGTAAATTAAACTACGTTTCTTTGGTAAATAGTGTATATGACTTACAACCAAAGATTCCGCCTTATTCTTCCACATTGTTGTTGCAATTCAATGCACTGTTATCCGAATATCTAGATTAACCAAACTATCAGTGTCTTTTACAAAGACAAGTTCTTGTCGACTTCTCTCGTAACCGCTGCGTTAAATCGTTCAAGTTAGCATCTTCTTGAAGCTATATATAGCAGCTGCAAGCAATTCTACATGTCTCGTCAATTAATAACCAAAAGAATCTGTCTCCTGTTCGTGATTTGTATTGGCCGATAAATCCAGACATAAGCGTTAGGAAAACATCTGTCTTTACCGTAATGCAAAGCTTCCGCTATAACTGACCAATTTTCCTACAATTGTCCACAAGAGGAAGCCTTTGTTGCAGACCCACAAAAAATAGTGACGGGATTTTACAGATCTTCAATAATTACTTTCCTTTGTCGCTAAATGTGGCATAAAGGTGGATATACAAGTTTCGTGAGAAACTAAACACGGAAAAGTCTGGTGGATCTGAAGTGTCAAATTGTTTGAGTTGTTGTCATATTAAAGTAAAACATTTGCGTAAAGCATCACACGAACGTCCTGTGGAGTTCTTTGTGAACGTAAATTGTTTTGTTCATTTATAGATGAATGAAGGGCAAATACGATAGCTGTCGTGTGACCTATAGCTATACTATATGGTATTTCAAAATCAATAAACAAATAATAACATTACTACTAATTCCACATATACATGTGTTTAATTAACAATTGAATGTACATGGGAGCAATAAGTAAAAACATGATCGAAATGGTAAGTTCCTGAATTTTCCTACGAATTGTTGAGGAACTATAAGTTTTTGTACTATTAAGGGTAAATAGCGCAGTTACCTACTAATTCGACGTTGAGTCAGAAAAAATCATGTGAGGTTTCTGTTTATGTGCTCTACATATTCTCAGTGTCTAGTAGAAATAGCAGATCCATTATCATTAAATTTAAAATACTGAGCTCCTGACAAGGTCACATCCAACTAACTGTTCTATCTTACGCCCTTGTCATGTAACAATAATTTTAATTACAGTAAATGCAATTACTCAGTACTCAGTGTTAATCACAGTGCAAGGAAGTATATTTCCTTGTATATACCAGTACAAGGAAGTGTATATACACTTGGTAATTTGTAGATGAATGAATAAAGTGTATATACACGTCCTTGCACGAGTTCTGTAATTAAAATACAACACGCATGCAATTTTATTGCATTTCGGATCCCGAGAATAATTTTCTTATCTTTCTTGTTAGATCGTACAAGCTATCAAGAGAACTCTGGTACAACTTATCGGTACGAGCTCACTTGTAAATCAGAACTGTGGAACTCTGTACAAAACATAGAAGAGGACGTGATAATGGCTTCAATGTTAGTAGTAATTGCTATTCAAAAAAGAAAATCTTTTTAATTGTATATTGATCTACATTTCCCTTGGGAAATATAACCAGCTTACGTTATATGAATGGTATAATATTTGTAGATAGTACAGTAAACCCTCTATTTACCCGGTTGCTTAGGACTGTAAAAACACCGCGTAAAGTGACCTGTGTCATACGTAATGCAAAATAATACATGTAATACAAATTCTTCAACCTTGTAAAAGTGAAACCGCGGAAAAGAGAACCGCGAAAATTGAGGGTTTACTTTATTGTGATTCATACAATGTAAATTGGTTATAGTTGCCAAGATCATCGAGATTTTTGGGTGTTCCTGTTACCAATTCATATTTAATATGTTTCCGCACCTGAGTTGGTTGTGGTTCGCTGTACTTGCAAGAAATAGCTCATGGAATTCGCCGCACTTTCCAAAAGGAATGCAAAAACATAAAAACAGGTCTTTGTTATTCAATTAACGTAATCTTAAAAAGGCGTTGACTCAAATATAGCAAAGCTTCCATATTAAAGAAAAACGGGTTATTTTTACGGATCTAAAATCAGCCCTATCAATGAGACTGTACTTTGCAATAACAATATGATTTGAGTACTGGATCAGTCATACACTGGCTTTGATTCCAGTAAGTATTCAAACGACTCACGAAACCGCTCAAAATAAACGTATTTTCCTTAGTGTTGTGTTCTACCATCGTTTCCAGTTCAGCATCTCCTGGTTTAGTCTGTATCCTTATGATGTACTGGCGTTCGACTTGTGCGGCCACATGGGTTAGGTTATCAGATTTCCTGCGTGCTTCTAGAATCCGAGATAAACTCAACTCCTCGCACTCTTTTCGACCCGCCAACAGCTCATTCAGTTCCCGTACCACAAACCGTGCCGCACCCTGCACAGCCGGATCTGAAGCCAGAACTGCGACTTGCGAATGGCATGTGCACCAGTTTTCGTCAATTCCCGCTTCGCTGCAAGTTCGTTGCGGGTTAATCTCAGTAAATAGGCTCTGACCGCGTAAGGTATTCAAACGCGGTGGCAACGGCTCAGCTAGCCGACTCACGTTCAACAAGTCTAACAGCGTCTGATGAAGGTCAAAAGGCGAGGTTAATTTACGAGCATTAGCCCGAAAATTTGCGATTGCTTTCGGGAACTTATGAACGAACCAATCCGGGAATTTGGCCCACAACGCTGGTAAACGTTCTTCCACGTACCCCTGGTAAGTCTGGCGGAACTGCCCAAAGCGCAAGCCATGGTCGCTCATGAAAAGCACGATCGTGTCCTTCAAGACCCCAGTCTCGTTAAGTTTCTTGAGGAAATCACGGTAGAGCGGATCAGCCAACTGTGGCTCGTTCAAGTCGCTATGGGTTAACCGTACTTCCCAGGAGAGCGCGAAAAAGGCAACGTTTTTATGGGTGACTGGAAAGTCCAGCGTATAATCCAGCAAGTGCTGCACGCTGTGTTGGTAACCGTAGCACATGTCGCTTTCCCGCTTGGCTAAATTCTGAACCGCTAGACTGTACGGCCGATAGTAGAAATCCGTTGGTTGGAACAGGAAACCAAGTTTATTATAAGTAAAAGTGGAAAAACTCGGCATGTCCTCGCCATAAAACGTCCTGTAATTGAGCGAACTGAAGTTCTTCCAGATAAACGGACATTCATCCATGGGATACACGTTCCTTTTCCAGCACAACTTCCGCAACTCTGTCGTTGTGCGACCCGTTAATACGGCCGCCAAATTAGGGAACGTGTTATCCGCTATCTTATTATAGCCCAAATACTTAGTGAAACCAAAATGTTCCAGTAACTGGATCGTCATAGGCATCTGACGGCGAAAATTTAGTCTTGACAACGAGTCAAGTCCAATGATCAGGATACTGGGATGGTCAGGGTTACGGGGTACTGCCTTCGGCAAACGAGGTTGACTAATAAATGCGTGCATGTTCTTGTAAACTGTCTTGTTGGACTCGCGACATTCAACACGTACGAAATCGTGTGTCAGGTTGACTGGAGCTTGGAAGGCTTGCCACGCACTATACCTAAACCACATCTTAGTACATAATAAAAAGACTCTTTTCAAGTAATGTTAGTTGACCTTATAATGCTATCGGCATTCTTGTCAAATCGAGCCCAACTCTGCATTCTGCGGTGTATATACGAGAAACAGCAGCTCAGATCACCCTTCCCATACAGTGATTTAACTTCCGAGTTAATCCACAGTTGTCCACCTCGGATGAATGTCAACGGTTTCTTGGTTTCACAATTTACTGGTGACATTTTCCTGTAGTAACGCTTGACTCCGCTGTCCATAACATTGAAACTCTCAATACGACAGCCAGGCGAATCCACAACATATTTGCTGCTGGCGGTCTCTGTGTTCACTAAATTTTTTCAATCTTGAATGAAAACTCGAAAAACCGAAGCTAAACTAAAATTTACCTGCACCGCTTGTTGCCGATAGCACATGGGGAACGTTCGAGAGATGGAAAACTGCAGCCACCACTAATATGGTAAACGCATCCCGAAATTTCAAATTTCTTTGGGGTTTTTCCATCTCTGTATTGGGCCTGGCCCTTCAATCCGTACGAGATAAATTCAATTAAAAAATACAAAGCTAAGCTAAGTGAAGTGACTCAGCAAACTTATCGGACCCTTTTCTGAAACTGGATTTCGCTGAGTTCCAATCTCTCGTACCTCCATCCCTGGAGTCCTCTCGACCTTTTCCCGAACTTGAAATTTCAGGTATCTTTGAATGCGGATCTTGGTTGGAAAAGAAAAACGTTTCAGTAACGTTGACAAAAATTATTGATGACAGACTCTTCCTTTTAGGCTCCTTTCGTATTCTTTCTTTCTCGTTTTTGGGGGCGAGAGTATTATATCATTTTAGCATTGAGCCCAGAGATCCAAAAAACTTCAATGTTAGGCATATTGAAAGCTAATCAAATTAAGTAGCCATAAAAAACAGGGTTTTCGTAGCGAAGTTTTCACGGCAATATTTAGCATTCTACACATGCTTCGCCTCCAGTCCAGCAAACGAAATACCCAAGGAGCATTTAAAACATTTGCTTCTTAGAATATGACAATACGAAGGCTTCTAATTTTACGGCTTTTTTTCTTCATACAACGCCATCTACGAAGGCTACAGCTAGGAAGGCGGGAAACAGTCACATTCCTTGGGCATGTGGTGAGTCAAGATGGCATTCAAACGGATCCGGAGAAGACCAGGGCTATTGTGGAATGGTCGAGACCAGATAACACGGATCAGAGGGCTCAGTTTCTAGGATTGGCTTCGTATTACAGAAGATTTGTCCCGAATTTTGCTGACATTGCGAAACCACTCTACAAGTTAACAGAGGCAAGTGTAAAGTTTGAGTGGTCCACCGTTTGCGACGAAGCTTTTGCACGGCTATTATCTTCTACCCCCGTTTTGGCTTTCCCTGATTTGTCGAAGCCGTTTACTGTGGACTGCGATGCAAGTAACATGGGCCTAGGTGGCGTTTTGTCGCAAATAATCGATGGGGTGGAGAGGCCAGTTGCATTTGCTAGTACAAGTTTGTCCAAAGCGGAAACGCATTATTGGGTAACAAGGAAGGAGTTGCTGGCAATGAAATTTAATGCTTTAATACAGTTCAGCCACTATTTGCTGGGACGACCTTTTAGGATTCGTACTGACAATAGTGCAATTAGCTGGGTTAAAAGATGCAAGAACCCTTCAGGGCAGGTCCTTCGCTGGCTAAGACTGTTCGAGTCTTATCAATTCTCAATAGAACATCGCCCGGGAAAAAAACACACAAACGCTGATGCGCTATGTAGACGTCCCTGTGGGCAGTGTGGAATGCAGTGTGACGGAGTTGAGAGTTCAGAAGAAGAGGAAGATGGCGATATTCCAGGCATGCCCTGCGCTAATCCATCAGCTGACCCGGTTGTACGTTCCTTGGAACCCCATCAAGAAGAAACGTCGGTGACTTTTCAGCAGAAAAGTGACAAGGATCTTAAAGTGGTTTTTCGATGGCTCCAATCACAGAACACCTTTCCAGATTCGCCGCGAGGTCTGAACCTTACACTGCGGAGTTACTGGACCCAAAGAAGTAAGATTTACTTACGGGAGGGGGTTCTGTACCAGAAGTGGATTTGGGAAGAGGGGGAACGTCTACTAGCCCTGGTTCCTCGAAAGGTAGTGAGCATTCTGTTAAGAACTTATCATGGTGATGCACCAGCTGCTCACATGGGTGTAGGGCGTACCATATTCAAGTTAAGACAGAGGTTCTACTGGCCCAAAATGCAAGAAGATATAATGGCGTGGTGCAAACAGTGCATCACTTGTGGGCAGAGCAACTCGCCACAGCAGAAGAGCCGTTAGATCCCTTTAAGATCCTTGTCTGCCAAACGGCCTGGCGAAATTGTGGCTATGGATATATTGGGTCCTTTGCCTGAAACGAAGTGGCGCAATAGATACATTCTCGTTGCTGGCGATTTATTCACCAAGAGAAACTACGCTTCAGTGGCTTCGTTAGGTAATGAGCCTCGTGTGCCCGATGCTTGTACAATAGTTGTCGCTTTTGTTTTCATCCGTCCACTGCAACCGTCTTCTTTTGTCTATATTAAAAAACAAAACAAAAATACCTGTTAACTTAGGTTTCGGGTTTTTGACGGAACCTTGTTCTGATTACTTGGACTGAACTGAACCTTATTTAACCAAAAGGAAACGAAATAAATGATCCAGTTCAACTTGCAACCCGTGCGTGATTTCAAAGCACACACAGTAGCTACGGGATCTGGGGAACTGGACCTCTATCGCCGACTAGAAAGGCCAAAGAGACGCTGGTCAGGAACCTCAAACCCCCACGTATAGGCCTAAGACCTATGTATACCCAGTGGTCCAGCATGGATACGCAGTTAAACACAGTTATAAACACAAGAAAGGGTAGTTATCATTACTGGACGTCATTTTCATCCCTTCATAGCTCCGCCTCATTCGTCTTAACGTTCCTTTTTTTACTTGGAAATTCATCGACGCAGTACTAAAAACCGTCTTTCCAATGATATGACTTTTTTCTTTTCATTTTTTGCTTAGGTCACAACCTTGTTTTGTAAATCTATAAAAGCAAGAGAAAAGAGTTGACACGTGGGTGCTATTGAAACCGTTTTTTTAAAATAAACTAGTTCCTATTCTGCATTTCTTAAAAAGGTATTCCACGCTCCGTGTTTTTCCAATGCTTTTTGAAAACCTTTTTCAGTTTAACCCCTCGCGTAAAGCCGCTATTGAAATGCAAACTCCAAAGACTCTAAAGCGACACGTGCCGACAACTCTTTGAGCTTCTCTATCTCTAAAAGATCCTTTTTGAAGCGCTTAAACTCCCTTTCTTCTTTTTTTTTTTCGTTGTTGTTATGATCCCCCGACAAGCTGCGGTAAGGATGAAATTTCCGCTTCTTTGATTTCAATTGAACCAAATCAAACCAACACGTCATTATACTCCTTTCATCAGTGGTAACTAACGTCAAACTAACAAACTGCAGAAAAACTCATGCAATCTGGACTCACATTTACTTCTAACTGGCTTAAAAAAAAAATATTCTCTAGGAAAACTTCAAATAATTCTTAAGAATCAGTACCAATTCCTCGTTATCAGAAGCAACATCGAATGCAATTGATCCGTACGATGTGACACTTCTATCGACATTCAAATTATGACATTTCTATCCAAAAATCTCTCAATTGTCCCTAATATATTTTCCTTATTAGCCGTGTAATATCTGGGCTACAAAATGGCTATTCAATAATCAGTAAGCCAGTGAAACATTGCATGTGCCATAGCGATAAGCAGCCACGCACACACACACACAAACCATGTGAGGACCACCTCATCAACTGAGGCAACAGTCTCAGAAAGGGATGACCGTGGGGCAGGATTGAAGCTTGTGGTATGTTTGGTTGACTATGCTTGCTCTATGGCGTCTGTCCACATCACACCCCATGTACCTTTTTAACATCCCCCCCTCCCCCCCCCCCAAAAAAAAAAGAAGAAATAAGCCAAAAAGGGACATCAAGTCTGCATGGTTTGATCTTGATAAATTAAAAAACAAACAAACAATGAAGTGAAACTACCACGCCAATAGGATTCTATACCCCTGCAGCATCGTATATGGATAAAGCAAAAAAAAAAAAAAATCATAATACTACCATATAAAGTTTCCCCCTAATCAATATCTAACAATGTGTGTGTGCTCCTATCGTCCAGCTCCTGGCGCCCGACATTCATCCCATTGCTTCCACGTACATAATACGCCCTCGGATAAAATGGATCAAATAAAATACATTTCAAAAGGTGGCCCTGGCTGATTGCATTGGCTGCCTGGTGTCCGGACGTCGCGACGTTCGCCTCTGTCCGTCCGCATCCCAGGGCTGTTCAAAGGTGCGTCACTCGCGCAACTTTTTTTTCTTTTTCTTCTTCCCCCTCACTCCCGCTACTTTACTTGACACCGTTGTATAGACTCTATATCATCAAAAGGTTAAAGGCTGGATCCGATTTCACCTAATTGTTCACTTACATTAACCACCCTTTCCCACATACTCCCTTGTTTACCCGAAACATGCGGGCGGACCTAAGGCAAGCCTAGCATAACGTCACGATATCTACTTGTCCTTATTGGATTACCTAACTCCCTAAAAGAAACCTTATGGGGTAATTTTTCACGGATTCCTGATTAATTTTCTTGTATAAGATCTAAAGTTCAAAGCACTGCACTGATAAATGGTGTAACTGCTTCGTAAAAAGTACCTGTTTCTTTTGAAAGTGCACTGTACACTATTCATTGTTGCAACCTTTCCACAGTACAGGCGAAACGTTCGAAAGTGCACTGTACATGGTTCATTATTCAGTATTGCGTCTTTTCCGCAGTACAGGCGAAACGTTCGGTGGCGATTTCGGATAATAGACAACACAACAAAATAGTTCGGATAATAGGCAACACAACGCCACACTAATTCGAGATCCAAGATGGCCGTCCGAAATAAGTAAACGAACGGATGAATACGCTTAACTGATATTCAATCAAAAACTATGTACTTGACAACTTTTTCTCAAAAAATAGAAAGTAAACTAGACGTCTCTCAAAAACTCGCTGGTTTTCATTCCCAAGTTTTAGTTCGAGAATGAAAATACCCGAAATTTACATTGAGCATAAGCAAATAATGCTTACTCGCCCCTGCAGAGTACGCAATATGTCGAGCACGCTATTTTTTTATTTTTACTTTCGGCCTCCCGGGTCTGTACTTTTTAACTGACTTATGATAAGCTCATTACGACGGTCAATATTGACATGTGACCAAGTCCTCTTTCCCAAGCCCCAAGCCTTGTGAAGATAAAAATTGCCCCTTGTTTTCCCTTAGCTTTTTTCCTCTTTTTTGACGCCCTTCGCCCCTTTTGGCCGGCTGCAGCGGCTTTTCATTCACTCACATTCGACAAATTATATTGGCGGGCGAGGATTAACTACCGCTGACTCAATTCAAACCTCACGTGACTTTTAGGGTGGGTGTGCGGGGGGGGAGGGGTTAATGCAATTTCCATTCCCGGACGAAAACTACAGCGAGTCCCATCCGAAAAAAAAAAGATACAAAAATCAAAGAATCAACTGTAAACTAAACTTGACCGAGTGTGTACGTGTGTTCGTGGTTCTGGCCCCCTTCCATCGTTGAATGCACACACACATAGCGACAGGCCAGCAAGTTAAAGTAAGAAGTGTGAAAAGGCAAGTGGGAGGTAACCTCTACAAGTTCCCTCCTACCAAGTGTTAAGAAAAGAACCGAAAAAAGGCACAACTCGATCTGGCAGCCCCAAACACTTGCAGTATCGATCCAAATGGGGGGTGAACTCTCCCAGTTTCCTTTAATTCTTCAACATAACTTCTCCTTACAGCATCCTTATCGTTGTCCAGCTTGCGCCTCTCAAATTTCCAATGCCTCGTGTGTTATGTGAATGCCAGCGTGTGTGTGGTGGATGTGATGTCTCTCCGTTCCCTACTTCAAACGAGAAAAACTGGAACCTTCTTCTTCTCGTTATCACTTATCTCACGCCTCAAGTCTCCTGTTCTAAGAGCTATTCTTATTGACACGTCCTTATTTCTCAACAACTCACGCACTCCTCTCCCAGGAAAAGCGAAAAACTCAAAAATATGTTAAAAAAAAAAAAAAAAAAAAATTACCGTTCTTCAAAAGCCAGTCACGTTGAAAAAATGTAAACTTCCCAACTGTCCGATTCTGATTGACTGAGACCAGTCAAAAGGTAGGTCTTATTTCTCCCCATTTCTTCCTATTTGTCGGATTTCAAAGGAAAGTCAGGTTAAAAAATAAGAAAATAACCGAAAGACACAAAATAGATCGAGAAAAGAAAGAATTGTGATGTGTACTCACAGTCCACATAACAACCATCCCCTATCCTGGTCATGTATAACCTTATTGGGAGATGGGAGACACATTTTGCATTCTGCTAGGGAAAGCCCGCCTTCCCAGCCGGAATTTGACAAGGGAATACGCTCGCTGGACGTATTTGTTGGCCTTTTTGCTCCAGTAAATGACGACCACCTCGAACTGAATTATTCCAGATCGGGACAGCCTGAAAAATGAACCTAAAAAAAAAAAAAACTAACCAACAAGAAAAAATACAAAAAACGGCGCCACCCCGAATACGTCCATCCCTCCACCTTCATCTCAGAAAAATCTTGAACATATCATAAAAATCTTAAAAAAAAAATCTGCCTGATGCACTCGAACATCCTTTGTTCGCTACATTTGACAATAAGTAAACCTATATCGCCACTCTCCTCCAAATTATATAAATTAAATTGAGATTAAAGATCGTGTCATATTTAAAATTGCTTCCCATTTCTGTTCAGTTCATTGCGAAATAAAAAAATATCAAAACTTTTCTTTCTGATATATCCTTTGTTAGCTACATTTGGCAACTAAACCTACAATCGCTAACTATCCTCTAATTTAAATAAATTAAGTTGAGTTTAAACCCTGTGTCACACTGAAATTGCTTCCAATTATTCTTAGATTCATTGCGAAATAAAAAAATAAATAAACTGGGCCATTAAGCGCAAATTTACCATTACAAAGCATCAAGCTATTAATAAGGCATGCAGTTCTATGCAGTTAAACCGAGAATTTGACTTGGAACGAATAATGTTGCAGCAAAAAGTACTTTTTCTTCCCTTAACCGGGAAGAAAAAGGGGGAAAACCAAATAAAAACCATATTCAATTGTAGATGGTGCTGGTTGGCTCCTGATAAGCACAACACGTTCTCCAAAGTTTTTTCGTGTACTAGGTTTGATAGGCTTGGCACACGGCTCTGGTGTGCTTTTAGACGTTTCCAGCAGTTGAGTTAAGTTAGGTTAGGTTAAGTAGGTTAAGTTAGGTTAGGCTAGGTTAGGCAAGGTTAGGCTAGGTTAAGTTAAGTTAGGTTAGGTTAAGTTAGTTTAGGTTAAGTTAAGTTAGTTTAGGTTAAGTTAAGTTAAATTAACCTAACCTAACCTAGCCTAGCCTAACTTAACCTAGCCTAACCTAACCTAGCCTAACCTAACTTAACCTAACCTACTTAACCTAGCGTAACTTAACTCAACTGCTGGAAACGTCTAAAAGCACACCAGAGCCGTGTGCCAAGCCTTTCAAACCTACCACACGAGATAGGTGTGCTAGACTTTGGAGAACGTGTTGGATAAGCAAGAAGCGACGAACCATAGCTTTTGGCATTCTATAAACTGTTCTATATTTAATACCTAACTGTGCGTCTTCCCCCACCCTTTTTTGAACGAATAATACCCAAATTTCCAAGCAATATTCAATAAGTTCCCGCAGGCAGAACTCAGACAAGCCAATCTAAACCAATTCCACTTCGTATACTGAGGGGTGGTAGTTATCCCATCCCACGAGCTAACATCTCAACTCACCCCCCAACTTTTATGGCCGGCCACCCAATCTATATAGAATCAGAATATTCCGCAAATCCTAACAAAGACATCGCAAGTATTTTTTTCTTTTTTTTATCACCCCGCATTCTGATTTCCGGCAAGGTGGGGGGTGGGAGAGAATAAAACTGTCTGGTACAGTGGAAATCAAAGAAAGAATAAGAGAAATATTTAGGCTTTGTCGTTTTTCACTCGTGTTTGGTCATCTGTGCACGCAACTACCCTACGTCAACCCTCGTTCGTCGTCGTCGAGCGTTGGACGTCAATCGCGAGCCGAGTTGCGTACAGTACAGTGCAGTATGTACCCTCTACCGTCGTCATCATCATACTCATGTGGCTATCTTCCTCTATATCCAAGAATATGAGGCTATTACCGTCCAACCAAGCAAGACCGAAGGGACAAAATCACGTTATAGAGAGGAAAATACGGAGCACGGAATTGTTTGCTGCGAATGTGCCAAGCATATAATGAGGTACCGAAGAAAGAATGGTGGCAGGGAGAGAAAGGACGTATCGTATGGTTTGGATTCCACTTACGCACAGCATCCCGCCATAGAGAGCGCAATAGGCATGAGAGCTCGAGATGAGATGTCCCTTCATTAAACATAAAACTCTGTGGACCCAGGCTGGCCAAAACCTTACGGAGAATATAAAAACCCCAAGAGCTTTCGCGAGCTACAGTATATAAATACACGCAGAGAGACCTGGGGCAGATTTTCTATCAAGAATATTTAAAAATAATGGGCTTTATAACGAGAGTAAGCTTTCCTTGCTGCCCTTAAGTCCACAGCTTAAGTTGGGGGATACTTGGAATTGAGTACAGCACCACGCAATCTTTGCTTTCAGGGGTTAAAATAAAAAACTAAAAATAAATTTAAAAAATCGTTTTTGTTACCCAAGTTAAATGCAAGTAGATAGACCAGCATAAAGGAAGCAGAGCCCCTTGTTTAAAGGAAAGGAAAACCCCAGAAATCCTTTCTAAACAAAGCCTGTTAAGGACTATCTAAATAAATAGTGTGCCACGTGCCTAAATAGAACTTGCACGAGCTTGTCTTTGAGGTAATAATGCATGGGATAAAGAGGGCTATTTCCAACTATTACCTTTTCCTTATCAGGATAGGTAGAACCTTTCTAAAGCTCCAACTATTATTCCGTTTTTGCTCAGAAATCTCGTCCATGGTTTTTCTTTCTTTTTCCTAATGTAGATTGGTAGCTTCGTTATGTTTAATCGAATTCAGAGACGATCTGAGGTGGCTTTCAGTATCGATTCTCTAATTTCCTTCGTATTAAAAGCCTGAGAGCATGATAGCTTGATAGAAAATTTGGCTACGATAGCAACAGAAACACTTGCTTGAAATATGCTAAAAGAGTAGTGTGCGACTCGCTTCTATTGGGTCAGCAAGGGTGCTAAAGCATGCTTTGCATATGCTCTTGCCTTGCGCAGTCCAAAAAACGTGTACTGAGTTTTCAATGGAGCTGTAGAGTAGGCAAGTATCTACTTATGACTGACTGTATTTACAAAAGGTAGACATATATATAAAAGAAGGGTCATGCGTCAATAGATCCATCTAAGCAAGGTGAAGTCACAAGGTTAGAACACTGTCAGGTCAACGTATACAAAAAATAACGTTCGGTATAACGTTACAAGGTTAACAACATTAAAGCAATTAACAACCTTACATTATCCCGCTCTTAAAAGAGAACTAGCCAATAGATTTTCCCAATTCAACGTATGTCAATTTTTCCGGAGGATGCCTGGCTCCTTGTGACCTTCTTGAAGTTGTTCCTTCTTCTTGAAGGTCCAGGTCACCTAAACCAGGTCATCTAAACGCACATCTCCGAGTTGCTTGGAACCCTGCCGACTGTGCCAAGACTCTTTCCTTCGTCTGATGAGGGAGCCGGAGTGACAGAGGGCGACGCGGGTGGATTAAGTTGAACGAGACTGGTTTGAGAAGGCTCTAGGTCACCGTTGCAACTGCTCCATTGTCACACATAAACTTTAACCATGCTTAAGGGGCCTAGGGCGTAACCAGACCGAGGGGCCCCCTGCTGGGCAGTATACTTATGGTGCACAGCTTCTGGTAACACATAGGCTACTTGATTTTGATAGCGTTTGAGCCAGCCCTGCTCTAGCCGGGATAAAAGCGTGTCAATTTGTTGAAATACCAGTCCTGTACTACGAACGCATCTACGACATCTGCCAGGGCCAAAGCACGCTGCTCCAGAGATTCGGGCTGAGTTGCGGTGAAGAAGTAGATGATACGTCGAGGATGGTGTCGCAAGGCAACTTTATGGGCCGTAGAGCTGTTCAGATGGAGTGTCATGGGGATACTGCACTGCTGACCGTAATAGTCGCTATTACATGGACAGGTGGAGGTTATCGTCTCTTGAGTGGAAGTCTTAATCTTGGACTCGATCTCAGCCGTTCCTGGTCCGGCAAGGCCAGGGCGGTAGGAAAGTAAGGCACCTTGTGTTGGGGAAATTTAAATGAAAAGAAAAATAGATTAAGTGAGTGGTCTGGTAGATGTAAGATTTGGGGCCAGAGGAGTTCATGGCGGTAAAACTTAAGCTTCCAGATCGCGTAGTAGATCGTGTCTGACAAGATGAGTTGTTTAGCTATTAAGAAAACTAAAGCTACTAAAGTCAAACTTCCCAAAATAAAGGGTACGCTTCTTTTTTGTCTCATTACCGTTGTACTTTATAGTGTGTTCGATGGCGTAACGACATATTTCAGATATACAGATGTGAGGAAAGTTTTCCTTTTAATGGAACTATGACATGGTTATTAAGTTGACGTCTGTGATACTTTTTCTTTGTTAAACTATCAGAAAGCAGCAAACCGCATGAAGAGGATTCAATCGTGCAGGGGTATCCTCTGAAGATTCAGGTTCGCCACATTTTACTAGAAAAAATATATTACGTTTGTGGTAAAAATATGCAATCTCTTCTCGAATAATAGTACCTTTTTAAAGAAGGCTCCTTTAGTTCCCCCGGCGCGTTGGCTCTGGGCGGACGTAAAGTCATACCGGAATACCCGTTTTCGCGTATATTCTTAGTAGAAGAAGCAGTTTCTTCAGCGTTTCGAGCGGTTGATTCATTAACAGTAACTAAGTAAAAACATATGATCAATACCATCATTATACATTATAATAAATTTACCTTGTTGGTTTGCTTTAAGACGTATCTGGGGTTGTAGAAAAGCATCAATATCCACAAAACGTTTAGCAAAATCTATGAAAACAGGAACGCACTCAGAAAACATGTTTTCGACTGGGTTGATTGGAGCGGTAGATTCATTAATAGGAACTAAGTAAAAACATATGATCAATACCATCATTAAACATTATAATAAATTACCTTGCTGGTTTGATGTAAAACTTCTATTTGATTTAAAAAAACCATGCATATGCACAAAACGTTGAGTAAAATCTCTTAAAACAGGTAGGCTTTCATAAAACATGTTCTTCAGTGACTCTAAAGGCACCTAAAGTTAGAAACGTCTAGTTAGGAACAATCCGACCAAGCAAAATATATATTTTTTACGTTTACCGAGGGTAAAATTTCATTGCAATTGCATTTCCCCAACTTAAGCTCGCAGCACCGATGTCTGAGTACGGCATTCTCTTCTTCCATAACTTCTCTTGCGTGAACCGTTTGTGCGAGGGATCTAGGAATCTGGCGGTTGTCCTCCAAGCGTTTATTGATCAGATGTTGCGATGCAGATACTATAACAAAAAAACGTTATATTAAAAAAAATTCTTTAATTATCCTTATCGTCTTAAAAACGATAAGGATAACTTACAACTTTCGTTGTATTCCCTAGTTAAGGTTACAGAAAAGGACTCTTAGCAGTTAGAGGCGCATTAAAATCTACCCCTACGACAGCCATAGAAGTCGAAAACTGGCCTCCCCCCGCTAAATCTTTTATTGGAAAAAAACGCTTTTCAGACATTGTACGACCAGAAACTGGGCTAAATGGCCAACCTTTCCGGAAGTTCCAAGAAGGAAGAGGTACACTACATGCTACGAACGGGCAAGAAGCAACTTGGAGACAATTTGGCTCAAACCCCCAATAAACAAAAAGACGCATACCAAAAAATCAACACACATAACATGGACCAGTGCTCACATCTCTAAATATTAACAAAAAACTGCCTTCAAGAACTTGGCGCTGGACCATTACACAAATCGATTACAGCGCTAAAACTACCCAAACTTGTCATATCAACAAGAATGCAGTACGCACAGGAAACTACCCTAACACATCCTACTTACGAAGAATCAAGAAAACAGACAACGATCGTGGTTCTTGCCAAGACCAGACTCGACAGGACATTGCCCACCTACTCTACCACTGCCGACGACTCAACAGACTTAGAGCTACTCTTTTACGACAACTAAGTTGCCACAAACTACACTTGAACACCAAAACACTTTTAACCAATCAAAAAAATGTTCCAGCTGTTTTTCCAGCGGGTTTATCAAGGAAGCTAGAAACATGATTTATGAGTACAGTAAACTCCCCGGTTAAAACTAACTTCCCTACATGTATATATTTACATCATGCTTAAAAGAGCAATGCAAAAATAGACCTTTAATAAAGAACACCCACAATAGGCGAAAGCCTACGTTGGTATTGTATTTTTTAAAAATGTAGTTTAATGCATTACTTTTCAAAGAAAATGTAATTTTAGTCTTACTTTTTTGAAAAAGCGTAATTTAATAGTATTATTATTATTTTAATAAAAATGTACTATAGTGTAATATTACTTCAATTTTTTACGCTGACTGTTTTCTTACGCTCACCGTCACAAGAACTAAAAGCAAGAACTGCACAAGAACTAAACTTGGCTTCTTTTTTATAGTGCAGTCGGGTACAATTGGTGCTTCTACCCTCGGGTTTTGTCCGCTGTGGACTTACAGTTCTTCTAAAGTTCTTCTGGGCACAACACAACTTCTACCTAGCCATTTCTAAACCCCTACCAGAAGAACTTGTCTACGTCAGAGAAAGGCCCGGGGTATCGTCACATTTGTGGATTCCAACAACTGGTTCACGTTCCTTGTTTAAAGGGAGAGTAAGGTTTCAAAAAGAAAAAATATTTGTTATAGAAGAGACCAAACTACGTGTTCTGGCTCCGCCCCTTTCCGCCAAATTTCTAATTTTCCTATCGTTATAACACGCGGGGACAGTTGGCCGGAGAGCTCGTGCCTTTACCTATTAGCGCATTCAAAATCGGGCATTCGATTCATAGGGGCGGCCCTCTTATCTTTCTTTTGAAGGCCCAAACGTGGTCGGCAGACCCGTAATTCTGCAAAATCGATGCTAAAATGTCTCCTTTGTCTCTCAACCTAGAATCCAAGTATTTTATATCTGTAAACAAACAGAGAATATTCCAGTGTTAACCAGAAACTTCCCTAGAATAGTTTGCAAAAACACGGCACAAGCCCCCGAAGTATTTTTCTACATTCTGAATCCTTTCTGAATCCTAAGCGAGTCGTCTAGAAACCACTCCGTTAATAATGCCTATTAAAGCCCCGTATAGATAACTCTATGCCCATTCAGTTAGGAAGGATGACAAATAAGCATGTGTCCCTTCGCAACATAGTGTACTCCTACCCAAGTAGCACACTTTGGTAGAATGAAGGTCGAATTAACGTAATCGACGTCGAAATTCAACGTCGCATTGCGACGTAACCAAATTTTGACAATTGGATGTAACGTCTACGTTATATAGTTGTCGAATTTCGTCGCTAAAAGTAACGTCGATTTCAAGGCGATGATACGTTGCTTCGGGTTAACTTTTGCCACGGCTGATTCTTCGTTGCATAAACGTCGAATTTCGTCACAAAATGTAACGTCGCTTTCAAGACGATGTTACGTTGCTTCGGGTTAACTTTTGCCACGGCTGATTCTTCGTTGTATAAACGTCGAATTTGGTAGATCTATGGAACTCCACTTTTAAAGCGATGTAACGTAACTTGGGTCGACTTACCAAGGAGGATATAACCATTGATAGAAGAATATAACATATTGAGTTATTTTATAATGGGGAAGACAGGACGAACCTCAAATGTCCAAAAAAATTGCATACGACCCCTCCCCCCCCCCCAAAAAAAAAAAAAAAAAACGAGTAGACACGGCCCTGGAAGCAAGGTTGTCGTGCAAGCAAGCACCGCAAGCGTTGTAGTCTTGTAAATTTTTGTGTATGGAAGACCGGGTAACATCCAACAGTATTTCCTCAATACCCGGAAGCAGGCCCGTACCCAGGGGGGGTTCGAGGGGCTTAAACCCCCATCGAAAGTTTCCGCAAATGAAAAATATACGTTTTTCTAGCATATGTACTTGAGAAGTTTATTTCAAATTGAGCTTTGGTTTTGTTTGACCGGAAACGTTAAATATAAAAACAATCAGTGGAATAATTTAGGACTAACGTTGGAGAAGTAAAACCAAGGCAAACTTTAGGATACTTACAACTATACTTGGTAACACTAGGATATAACACTGGGTAACTTGTATATTTGAAATTTGTTTGAGTCAGAGTTCAGGTGACTTCGAGAGATTTTGTTCAGACTCTCTTTGGTTTGAATAAAACGGAATTGCGTATTGCACATAGAAGTCAGTCAATTTTATACTGATTTCGTTCCACTTGTCTTGGTCGAAATGAATTCTTTCGATTATAAGACCTTTGTACGTGTAAACTACAAAATCACACCAGTCGGCACCTGACAAGGCCATTTGTCCTAATACTTGGTAATAATAATCATGGTTTCTTTTGAGTTTAGGTTTCTCGTCGACTAGGCTAACGTAGAAATCTTTGCAAGAAAGGCACTCTTGGGGCTTTTTTGTCCTGAGTGAATAAGGACATTTTATTTCAATAATTCCATGTGGGGACAGTTCTGCGGAATCATAGACCCGCCTGTCTGGACTAGCAGCAAGCCAGGGCGTTTGCGGGTTCACGACGAGACCAACATAGTCAACTTCTACGTAATGGCCCAAACGTGTTAGCTCTGCCTGATAGCGTTTTGCTGCTACGGACTCATTTTTCTTGCCAAAACTAACGGCTCTAATTCCGTTAAGATTCTTTGACAGCAGGACGTTCTTTACTCCTGTCTCTGTCTCCTAACTACTAGGTTAATTGACATACAAATAATAATTATTCCAATATTTATTTTTTTACAGGAGGACTGAAACAGGGAAGGTTTCCGGCGCTTGACAAGCAAGCATTTAAAAAGGAGACGTGTAACTTTTTAAAACACGCCCCCAAAAGGTCTAGTGGGAAAATCGCCAGCCAGGATACCGGTTCCGAAGATGATCAATTTTTTTAAAAGCTTATATGTCGTCCTCTTTTTCGATTTTTTTTTTTTTTTTTTTTTTTTTTACAAGTGTTTAATCGGAATTTTTCTTGCAAATTTGTGTTTTGTTAAAAATAAAACTCGGAACCCTGTGTTTATTAAAATAAAAGCCTACAGTTCATTTTTCGGATTTCATAAAAAGGAGAAAAGGGCTATTCACAGCGTTACTGTGACAATCATAATGTGTCAAATAGTAACGTTACAGCTTCGTAACAATAACGTTGCGGCGATGTTTAAACAAAGGTTGTAACAACGTTGTAATGAAACGTTGCATCTCTGTCCGATAGCGTTGTCGAAATAACGACTCAAATTCACGTTGCTCTTACACTGCAAATTGACGTCACCAGAGCGTCATGAACTGAGGTCGGTTGTACGTCTCGCGCCGACGCTACTCGACCGCACTAGGTCGACGTCGCTGTAGTGTTACATGGAGACGTAGAACGTAGATGTATGGTGTACTGTCTACGTCGCCGGAACGCTCCTTATCGACGTTATCAAATGTTGACAATTGGATGTTACTCTAACGTCACATAAGCGTAACTTTGCAACGTCGAATCGTCACAAATGGATGAACATTCGACGTACCTGTGCTACTTGGGTATAAATAGAAAAAATCCAATACGGATTAAAATCAGAATCGGTCTTCTCGTAACAGTCGTTTCTTATCTGGCTTAAGCCTGAACAGGTCGCAAAGGCACAAACCCCGCCCAAACAGTTGACTCCCGACCACATCACAAGTTCCACGCGTTGACGAGCGCGGAACGTTCCGTTAGGTTCAAATTCGCTCACGTATCCCAAGGTTACTTTATAGAAGGTTAGCCCATCAGGGATGTCAGCGTTTGAATGCTTTCAGTCGTGACGTAAAAGTTCTGCAGCCAACCACTGCGCACAGCCAGAGGCAATTATTGTCCCATAATGTAGGACATAATAAACAATAAACAAACCCAAAATAAAATAAACAAAAAAATAATAAACTAAATAATAAAGAAGACAAAGAAGAAATAAATAAGAAAAAGATAAATAATAAACAAAAAATACAATACAATGAACCAAACAATAAACAAAAATCTTTAGAATACAACATTTGAAACATAACAAACTACCGTGACAGTAATGTAGATCACGGTGTTTTAGAGTACGTTGGTTCATTTGGTATGCAAAACGGACTGCAAACCAATTTGCTGGAAGAAAATCCTTATCGTTCATGCTGAGTCAGGCATGTCTCATTGCATGTCAGACATGTCTCATTAGTTTTTCCTTGTTGAGCGCTGTGGAGATCTTCTATTTCTGTGTGGGGAAGCGATTTACGTGCAAAGTGGAGATTAGTCACTCAATACCCAAACAGCAAGAGCGTATATTCATTGTTATCAAACAAGCTTTGTCCTTGCTCGACAATAAGGCGCGGGCAACCGAGCAGGAATGGAAAAATCGGGGAAATACTGAAACTGAATACAGAAAACTAAATACTGAACACTGATAACTACACTGAAATATATTGAATACTGATTCCTATACTGAAATTGAATGGCACTATTTGGAAATGCCTTCTTTCGAAAAAAATGATTTTTTTTTCTATTTGGAAGTGTAAGAGTGCCTTTGGTAGCTGTAGTGGTATGTGGCCTAACCGTAGGGTTTGATTGGCATGTCCTTCATAGTAGTTTGACCTTGTCCTTTGCGGTTTCAGTCTTCTTTACCTGGTCACCTTCAGGATTGGCGATGTTTGCTACAGCCGCCACTTGTGGAAGAACCACTCCCGCAACTACTCCAGATTCACTTTGTTTTTTCCTTAGCTGCTCTGTTTTTTTTTTTTTTTTTGTTTTTTTTTTTAATTAAAAACCGGCGTAGGCTCGCGCCTATTGCCTCGGGCTGTATTATGCGTACGGTTGTACATTGTCAATGTTTAAAATTGTATAAGTACAAGGGTAGGGTGGGGTGGTATCATGGTACCACCCCATGTGGGGAAGGAGGGGGGGGGGGGGAAAGGGAAAGGAGGTGGTTACAATGACCACACTATTTGCATAAATCAACTGCCTGTTTGAAGAAGGATACAATTGCAGGGAAGGCTTTTTCTTGGGTCAAGATTTCATGGGTGTTGAAATGGATCTTTGACTTGCTTAACTGTCGCAGAAGGAGTGCCCTTTCTTTGTTGAGTCTTCGACAGTGGTAGAGGAGATGTACCAGGTCTTGTCTGGATTGATCTTGGCACGGGCAGTGGTCGGAATCCGTTTTTGTGATACGTTTTAGGTAGCTCTTTGTGGGGAGATGCGTAGTCCTCAGTTGTATTATTTTTTAGATAATCGTTCTGGGGAGATTTACCTGTATAATTCCTCTGTTTGACGGGCCGGGGATCAGGTCATGTAGGGGGCTAGGGCATGTCTTTCAACGATCTTTCCATTGTTCCATTAGTGAACTATCGATCATGTTTAGGGCAGCCTTTAACGATTCCGGCGGGGATGGCCAAGCTTGTATTGCTAGCTGTCTTGCTCTCTCTGTGCACGTGGTGTAACGCTTGTGCTTCGGATTATCGCAAGTGCTTGGCCAATTCCACCAATTTCTTGTGGCGTAGTATTTTAGCAGCGTTTTTTTCAGAGCCAGGTCAAAGGGAAATAGACCAGCCTCCACCTCCAAGGCTACGGTAGGACTCGATGGTAGGGCACCTGTTATGGATAACAGGCCCCTTCTATAGGTTTGAGTAAGGGGTTTAAGCCTGGACGTGGAGATGTTGCTCCATGCGGGGTAAGCATAACGTATTTTTGATAAGACTGAAGCTTGAAAAAGGGAGTGAAGATGTTTGCATTTGATAGCTTTTGATATTTTGCTCAGTTTAACAATTCTTTGAAGTACTATGTTGGAATGTGATGCTTGGTGGTTGACGTGGTGGTTCCACGTCAGACGACTATCATAGATGACCCCCAGGTATCTTACGGCGTCTTTTGGGAAGGTAGTGGTGTTATCCCATGTTAGTGGTGTTGCTTCCTCACTATGTTTCCGGGAGAAGTGGATCAGTTCTGTTTTGTTTCTTGCGAAATCCAGATGGAGTCTTTTCCCCCATTTCTCGAGGGTATGGAGATTATTGGAGAGCAGCTTGATGTTCTTTTCGCTTGAGGTGCCGGATGTGTGTATGAGGAGGTCGTCGACAAAGACTTGCACTTGTATACGCTTCCTTTTAATAATACTCAAGGCGCTATCGATGTATGTCAGGAATAATAGCGGGGAAAGGGGGGATCCCTGCGGCACACCTTTTTTGGTTAAAAAGATGTCGCTTTGGTCCTCGCCGAAGACTATGAAAAATCTCCGGTGTTTCAAGAAGCTATTAATCCATGTTGATAGGGTGCGCGGGGCCTTTAGCCTTCGAAGTACCTCTGTAGCTGGAGAAGCTGCTCTGTTTTGTAGATTGATTCGTAAGCTGAAATCTTCCTAATGAGCGCCTCAAGGGTGGCAGGGGAATCAACTTGCAATTCTACTCGCAGAGATTCGTTTTCTACGGCGTCAATTAGACTGGGCTTGATGAAAATATCACAAGATCTTTCATCTAAACTTGGGTAAGCCCTTTGATGTAATTGTCGCACGCGGCTCGCAAATTCCACGATCGAAATCCCTTTCTTGCGTTGCAGTGCGGCAAATTTAGTCTGGAACACGACCGGATTCTGCTCTAGGAACTCTTTCTCCAGTTCGTGCAGTGATGCCAAGTAGTCAGTCATCTTTGACTTCTTGTGGAAAAATTTTCCACACCTCAATTGCACGTTCTTTTAGAGACGCTGCCAGTAATTTTGCGTTCCTTTTTCATCCAACCCATTGAAGTCGACGCAAATTTCGAAGTGACTGCGCCAGGCTTCCC
>JAKZAN010000003.1:10000-152500 GCA_023053545.1 Lepidurus packardi
TTTCGGTCTGTGGGAAAGAAATTCGCGTTCGCGCTAAGTGTCACAGAAGCGTCAAGAAAAACGACATGATCCACACTGTTGAGTTTCTGCTCAGAACATCAAATGCATGCAAATCGTGGCAAGACTTAATTCTGTCAGCCGTTTGTTCATGCACTGTGGGTCTGCCCGGTATTTGTAATCATGCAATTGCAGCCTTAAAGCTTCTTCATCTCCTGAAAAAAACAAGGATTTCGTGAAGTACCACCGGAGATTTCCTGTACAAGTAAACCTCAACAATGGGGCCACTACCGTACACGCAACGAATTCACGTTCCGATTATCTGACGGCAGTCATGTAGAGCACAACTTCTATCAGCCTTGTAAGAAACCACGGCTAGATGTCAAACAGAAAGATGCAGTTCTAGAGTTAGCAAACGTCGTACAAAAAAAGAAAGGTTTCTTTTCTGAATACCTATCCGATAGTGTAAACCGATGTTCAACTTCCGGCCAATTAACCCGATATGGCGAAGTACCTACGAAATCAGCCCTTGTTTATCAGCTGAATACCAACGGGACGGAATTTGACGTAAGTTTCGATATTTTCTTACTTGAGAGTTGTTAAGTTAAAGTTTGTCTTTTAGGTTGAAAGCAACATTCGTCAAACGGTTTTGAATAATGTTACACAACTGCCGCAAAGTACTTGGAATGGATTCGAAATGAACGTTCCGGAACGCTATAAATATTCCGAACGAAATATGTCTCCGTCCGAATGTAAGCTGTTAAACGGTAGTAGTATAGGTACCACCATTACTGCAACTTCCATTACTGCAGCACCAATAGGAAGCCTCCATTTCCCCCAAGACCCGCCCCTTTTACGGCTGCACCAATAGGATGCCTCCATTTCTCCCCTAGTCCCCCACCCTGACGCCTGCGCAGTATGGTTTGACAACACCAAGTCCCTAGCGTTTCCGCCACTTTCACGTTGGCGCTGTCCTCACAATTGAGCAGCTGTCGTGTCGACAACAGTGTCCTCCGCAAACAAACTTAATTACCATTAAAGTTAAAGACACTTTTTCGGACTCGACATTAAAGTTAAAAACACTTTTTCAGGATTACCATTAAAGTTCAAGACACTTTTTCAGGATTACCATTAAAGTTAAGGACACTTTTTCAGATTCGACATTAAAGTTAAAGACACTTTTTCGAGAATAGACATTAAAGTTAAAGACACTTTTTCGAGAATAGACATTAAAGTTAAAGACTCTTTTTCACAAAATACACATTTAAGTTAAAGACACTTTTTCAGATTCGACATTAAAGTTAAAGACACTTTTTCGAGAATACACATTTAAGTAAAGACACTTTTTCAAAAATAGACATTAAAGTTAATGACACTTTTTCGGAGATAGACATTTAAGTTAAAGACACTTTTTGTAAGTTTAACCTTCGAAATGTATTTTCTTTCAACAAACACAATTACAAATTCATTCAAAATAATGGTTGGTGGTTTCACTACACTGTAAGATTTTTTTTGGAGAGTGTGCCATCATGCTCATCAGGCTATCAACTGTTGCACACACACTGATAACACCAACTCTTGCGTTTGCGCAGCCCCTCTGGCTAGGATGCTTGTCAGCTCACACCCCCCTCAAGCTCCTGTGTTGGCCAATCCTCACTCTTCCATCGTTATGATTCCTCAGATGAGCGCGCTTGACAACCCCCTCTTTGACATCTGTGCAACCCTTAGACTGAACAGTTTCAAAATCCCCAATTCTCACAACCACACACCCACACACACATTCCAACCAGGGTGTTTGACAAACTCAAGGCTATCACCAGCACGTCTCCTGTTTATGAAACCAGTGGAACCAACACAGATCAACACGATGGTTCAATAAACTCTGCTAGAGCATAAGAATGACTGAAGACTTGGCTGTAGTCTATTTGAGATTAGTTGACAGCATCCCTGTGGAGTTAACTTCATGTTTTATTAATTCCAAATTATCTCGAAACAATTTTTACTACCAACATTTCACATGGGGAAATGACCATGATCAAGACTGGTCCTTTGACACGATGGGTGTTTTCTTCAATCATCTAGCCCACTCAATCCGAAAATATCGAGTTTTAACATGGGGCGATCCCTCGTTTGAAATTCTCTCACAAGGACTTCAACAACCCATTGAGAACTTGGCAGGATACAATTGCCCTGCAGTCAACGAAATTTTCTGTCCATTTGAACCACCCTATTGTCCTAAACATCAAACAACCCCAACTCTTTGTACGCTATTCCAAACCTACAAATTCGCTTATTGGTTAACCCGAGATGTAGAACGAATCAATGTAAATACACGTTGTTAAATAATTTCGAGACTTATATTTGAATGTTGCGCCGCACACATATACACACAACTTATAGATGTCGCCTTATGCGTACAACAACAACAAACACGAGGTTAAAAGAAATCCTTTTCACAATTCATGTCGAAACGAACACTAGTTATTAGTGCTTCTGTGTTGTACAGTGCAGAATAACCCATGTTGAAACTTTGTCGCATAAGATCTGATTTTAACTTCACTCTGAGGAAAGAGTAAGCATACAAAATAGCAATATACACACAAGATTTGATCTTATATACTTACTTATTTATTCGTAATATCTTTTTCGCACCCAGGTCCAGGACGCGCCTGACAATCAAACGCAAAAGCTGGCTTGGAGATCTTGGTTTTAATAAAGGTGTCTGCATGCAGATAAAGACAGCGTCCAGTTTCGTAAGACATGAACCTTATGGCACGATGCGTATAGTAACAGTTAAATAAGAAATCGCGACATCTAATATCATCGCAATGGATATCACAATATTCTCGATTAGGTCCCACTTGCATGTAAAAGTTAAAGTAACAGCCAGGTTGGTGTTTATATTCGCGCACACCGCTAATTTTTGTTATGTAGCCTATTACTAAAGGCATTTTATCATGTATGTTAAATACAAGCGAAGTAGAGCTGAAAGCTGATTTTTCCAACAGACCGTCTGCCTCTTTTATACGTTTAGAGTAAAGTCAAACACCAATCGTAAGCTAGCGGGTTTGTAATGTATGCCACACCCAACGCGCAACTTCCACACATTGAAACCTTACAGTATCCAGCGCGCACACTTCAAACTTAACCTCAAACTACAACAAGCAGTCATGGCTTACGGTAAGTTTTCATACCAGTTTGAATTTTATATATGTGTCTACACGTGTTTGAACATATTTTGTTTGTAGGAATCGGTCAAGGTAAAGGAAATCAAGTAACAATGAAAACCCCAGCTTTTTTAAATTTGGAGACGAATGCTGGTGGGTTATTATCTAATTTGTTATTTATAAACTAATCATTATTTGTGTTGATGTTTTTCTTTCTATTTGTAGAGCATGAAGATCTGGATAAATGGTTAGATGCCATGTTGGTAGAATTTCCAATTCTCCAAGATTTGGACGTAACACCAAACACTCAAGCTGCCAACATCCCCGATGTCCCCAACATCCCCAATATCAACGTTCCATAACAATAGCGTATACGTTCAGGACAGGGAGTGAACATTGACGATAGTTGTCGAAGCAGTTGGGCTACCACCTCGCTTTTACCCGATTGTGAAGAACCAGCAATGAGGATGAGCACTGGATGTCTAAACAACGCCTCCATACTAACAAATGAGTTCCTCCTCTTCTAGTTCCGAGTCTTTAAGCACTAACACGCCATGAAAATCGTGCTCAGTAGCCCTCAGGACAGCGTTTGACAAAGAATTCTGAATATAGTCCAATCTTAGGCGATTTGATTCGTGAATTGGGTATTGATGTTGATGAGGATGGCGAGTCACAAGCAGGTGCTGGCGAAGAATTCCCCGCTCCACACCCATCAATCCGTACTCGAACTCTCAATCGCGGCATCAAGCGTCGACAACGACGTTTGAAACGTCGTCGTCAAATTTTAAATCCTCTGCCAACGATCGCCCTTTCACCACCCCCTCCAACAAGTGTTGCAGAACCTCTCACACCCAATATACCACCACCGCAATCGATTGAATCTAACCACAATGAATTTTTTGAATTGAATAGTACACTAACTGGACATTTGCGGGAATATCGATTGATTGTTGGACCTGAGCATTACCCGATTGTAACAGCCAAACAATTGATGAGCGAGTATAGTTCACAAATTCTCGGATTATTGAAAGTTATACTTATCAAACTCGTAAATTGTCATTGTCTGCTCTTGATGATAAACGTTTCTGGCTCCCAGATCTTGTTACCAGTCACGCTTACGGATATTGTAATGAAGATGATGAATAAAGTTTAAATTGTGTCTATAACCCATGTCTAGTTTAGTTGTCACTCAACCTTTGAAGCTGCAAGATGGTTCATGATAAAAGATTTGGGAAGAAATGGCGCACTCGCTGTCGACAGGTTGCCGCGCAAACCCTTCAAACTCTAGCTGAATGGTTGTCGATTATGACGCGTCTTATTTTAGCCTTTAAAGCGCGATCTTCGAGTGGGTAAACCTTTAGTCGCACACTGGCTTTGGAGGTAAACAGACAACGAGAGGATGTGTCTTAAACAGGTGAAGAAATACAAACCTTATTTGAAAACTTTATGTCGCTGTCAGCCCAAACTCCGTCAAATTATCCTTCAGAACGCTGACCGACCCCTTATTAACGTTATTTGCGAAATCATCTTGAATTTAGTCAAGGGTGTTATCCCTCTTCAGGAAAAAGAGAAACAAAAGCTACGTCGTTTCAAGTCTATTCTTCGAGATTTGGCTCAATCCAAACAGAGTTTCCGCTATCGTCATAAACGAATAGTACAGAAGGGTGGAGGATTTATTTTAAACGTACTTAACCCCGCTTTAGCTTTTTTACGTCGCCATGGCCAAAGCAGCGCGTCCCATGCGGTTAGTGCCGCTAGACATAGCCAACAAAATTGATCAAGTTTTGCATCGGGAATCGCAGTCTGCCATAAAACCGCCCCCCAGTTTCAAACTAACAGAATTTTATCGGGCGGAAGAGGAAATGCGGAATATTCTCAATAATCCTGAATTAAGCATTGAGAATAAGTTGCACCTGTTTGAAAAAACGTTTCAACGCTACAAGGCTGCTCACCCAGGTCATGAGAGGGCTGCATCGTCAATACATGTTTAAAACCCTCTGTTCCCGCGGTTCCATCTTTAAAACGTGAGGGTGTTGAGTGTGATTTAACACCCACACGTGTAAACAACACTGGCAGCTGTTCACCACAACCCTTTCAAACACCGATTAATAACATTTCTAAACCCGACATGTATGATAGTCCATTGCAGTCAAGTGTTGAAGAGACCCCCAGCGTTACCCAATTTATGGTTAAAGTGGACGACCAATATCGTGAGAAAGCGTTGACAGCTAGCGAGTATCTTACAAAACCTGAATATGCACACATAATTACAGTTAATCCTGACAGTACTCTAAAACTATATGGGGAAACTATAGAAAACAGCCATGTGTCAGATTACATGAGAGATCTCTTTTCACACAACAAGGGTCGCTTTTTACCTCGAATGGATGATTTTTCACGCGCGTTAGCCGATATTAATTTTCCCACCCAGCTTATTGTTAAAGAGAAACGGCTAAAAGAGATTGAACGTTTGAAACTGCTCCATTCGCGCGGTATCACTCCACCCAGCCCTAGAGTCACCCGATCGTATAAACGCGAGCTGGATCAAGTCCTCAGTGGCAAAATTTACTTTGAAATGGTAGAAAAGACATGGCTTACTCGAGACGATTGGCATCAACTCTATACGGATCCTTCGTCTTTGGGTGCTTATGGTGGTTTACAACGTTTGTTGCATTACGCCAAACAGCAATACCCGAAAGCCGCTAATATTAACCTTACCACCGCCCGTCAAGCTTTGAGCTATCTTAATAGTTATACTCTACATCGGAACAATCCTCGTCGCTTTCCACGTCGATATGTAATCACTTCTACGCTTCATGATCTTTGGCAGGCTGATTTGGTTGATGTACAACGCTGGAGTCGAATGAATAATGGAATGAACTTTCTTTTTACTATTATTGATGTTCATAGTCGTTATCTCTGGGTCTATCCTATCTCCAACAAGACTGGACCTACTGTACTCGCAACCTTACAACAACATATTACAAACACAAGATTAATACCCAAACATTTCAACATGGATCAGGGTACAGAATTTCTCAATCACGCGTTCCAAAAATATCTTAAAGACGTAGGTGTCAAATTTTATCTAACTCGGACTCAAGAAACTAAAGCACCGATTGTGGAACGAGTCCATCGCACCCTCCTAGAGCGAATCTCGCGTTACATGACTCAACATCATACCGAACGTTTCATAGATGTGTTGCCACAATTAGTGGATAACTACAATCGGAGTTACCATCGAACCATTGGTCGGGCTCCTGTGGAAGTCACCGTGGAAAACCAAGATGAGGTAGCTCGACATATTCATAAGATGCGCAGTGCAGCTGTTAAAACTCGTCAGCCCACCTTCAGTGTAGGTGATTACGTACGGATTAAAAACGATACAAAACCATTTTTTAATAAAGGCTATATTGTTCAAAACACATACGAGATATACAAGATTGAAACGGTGAATCTTACTCAACCTGTAACTTACAATTTAGTTGATCTCCAAAATGAAGATATTATTGGTCAATTTTACGGTATTGAATTAACCCATGTGGCGCCACCTAACTTTAAAGCTTTGTACCCCATCGAAAAAGTGCTCAAACAACGTCGCAACTCGGTGGGTGAGACCGAGTACTATATAACATGGAAAGGTTGGCCAACCGAGTTCAATACTTGGGTAAACGCTCGAGAGTTAACACCTTTCTGGCAAGACTTTGTCCGCACACGGAAGACTTTAAAACCTCCCAGCAATCTGTATTCGGGTCGCATGCGATCTAGTCGACAGTCACCATGACCCACAATGAAAAGTATATCACGTTACCTTCTAACTCATCCATGTCGCATTATCCTCATAATACTATGAGTAATTATCGAACTCTATTGTGTGAACCAATACATGTCCCTGTAGACGAGTATGAGGTGGCTTTGGTGGAATTTCTATTTGTGAACAGTATGCATACTTTAAGCGAAGAAGAGAATTTTATGATTGCACACAGTGAAATCAAATCTAAAAAACAGACTGATGGTTTAACCAAAGAAGTAGTAGAAATTTCATCGAAGGAAGAGCTAACTAAAATCAATTTACACAATTTGGAAGTGTACGATTCTATAGATCGGTTGGTGAGCGATCTCAACAGTGGTCTTGACCGTATGTTTCCGACTCTATCGGATAAATCTCGGAGAGTCGAATTTGTTTACCGTGACAAAAAGAAAACAGTGAGCTTGAAACTACCCCGAGTTCCGATTTGGAAGCTTGCGAAATTATTTTACCGGCACGGGTTAAAGCTATCTTAGGGTTCATGGATCAGGACAAATTACGGGTGGTCAAAGGTCGTGGGGAATGTAATTCGAGTCTAACACCAGATCTGAAAAGTGGTGCTCACAATTTATACGTTTATTGTGATATTATCCTGTCGAGTTTCGTGGGGGATACCAGCGCTCCTCTTTTACGCACCATCCCTCTTTCCACCGATATGAGAGAGGGTGACCTAGTCTCAGTTAGTTTTAATCACAATTACTATATCCCCCTTAGTCGAGGTTACATTGATACAATTCACATCTATATTAAGACAGGTACTGGTCTACCTGTTTTATTCCAAGCTGGGACAGTGTCGGCTATACTACATCTACAACGAGTTCGCTCTCATGGCGCCTTTTAAGGGATGTTTATCGGTTGAATGTTATATGAAGGCGTTAAACCCACAACAGCGAGGTGGTGGAGGTGAAACTTTTTATCGAGGCAACCACCGTCAACGTGGTTATGGATTTTTCTCGCGCTACATAATACCAATTTTCCGTGGATTAGTAGCACCCTCGCTCAGACATCTAGTTAGAAACGTGGCTCGTGATGTCTCATCGGGTAAGAAATTGACAGACACCATGAAAACTCGAGGTATGGAAAGTTTACAACAAATGGGTCAAGAAATTTTGCAACGCAACACCAACGATGCAAAAGCTCAAGTTGGACAAGGGTTCATTCAATTCTTAAACAAAACTCCTCTTCAACGACAGCTCAGTATGTCTAGCACCACAGTTGTGAAAACACCTCGTCGCCGTCGTCGTCGTCCTCGTCGAAAATTAGCGGGTGCTGTGGCACCTTATCAAACAGGTAGCGGACGTAAACGTAAATCTTCAGCAGTCAAACGTAAAAAACCTCGTGTCAAGAAGCGCTCAATTAAACGAAAAACAGCCGCCGATATATTCGGTTAGATGGACACCATCCGCGAGGGTAGCACACCTTTCATTTCAGACAAACTAGACTTGTTGAGTATTCCTCATACTGAAGCTGGTATTAGTCAATCTAAAGATTTTATTGTTCAAACTCGCGCGTCATCCAAAGACAATGTAGCTCCTATAGAATTTAATTTTTCCACCCACTCCAACCAATTTTTGGATCTGGAACGTCCCCAGCTTTACGTGCAAGTTAAAATTGTACGCAGCGACGGGGTTAATATTACAGATTCAGATTCTGTTTTTCCAGTCAACAATCTGCTTCATTCGCTCTTTAGTCAAGTTGATCTGTATCTCAACGATACGCTTGTCACTTCTTCAGGGCAAAATTACGGTTACAAAAGTTTTTTAAATTGTTTGCTACGCCATGGTGAAGAATATCACCGAAGTTTTGGTACTGCTGCTCTCTACGTCAAAGATGAAAATGCTGACGTTATAGAAACCAGTAGTTCGTCTCTTTTGCGTAAAACTTTCACAGAAAAATCTAAATTAGTGGAACTTATGGGGGTCTTGAATGTGGATTTATTCCAATGTCCCAAACTGTTGCTGCCCGATGTAAGCTGCGTCTTACGGTTACATCGACAAGCTGATAGTTTCTTGATTAGCCACAATGCGTTACCTGCAACACAGACTTATTCCTACAAAGTTGTTATCGAAAAAGCTCAAATGGTGTTGCGAGTTCATACTCTCAATTCTGAATATCGCTTAGGATTGGAGAAAATGTTGTTGTGGGGTAATGTAGCCAAATATCCTTTTCTTAAAACTGACGTTCGCTCTTTTACCATACCTGCTGGCACCATGCAAAAAACTGTGGAAGATTCCTACCTGCGTCGCATTCCTCGACGGATAGTTATCGGTTTCTTGCCTACTAAAGCTTTCATGGGTGATTGGCTCAGCAATCCTTACCTGTTTCAACATCATAATGTATCTACCATAAGCGTGTCCCTCAACAATGAAGAAGTTCCTTTTCCAAGTATTCCTGTTGGTTCTGATGAATACCTGTTGGGTTATTACTCGCTTTTAGATTGTTACAATCTAGTGAACTCAGCAGTGGTGCTGATGGGGGGGGGGTCATGAGGAGTTACTCCTCTTGGCCACTTGGCGGGGGGGGATACCGCCGAATACAGGGGGGGAAGGGTTTAAACTGCGCCTGAGATGTTAAGTTTATACTTGTGAGCAGGGCCGTAGCCAGGGGGGAGGGTCTTTTAAGCCGCCCCCCCCCCCCGAAATTTGTATTTTATAATGGTAAGGATATGCGAATAGTAAACGCCCAATAAGATTGCATATTGAAAACCCCCTCCAAAGCTTTCCACCCCCCCCCCCATCCTGGCTACGGCCCTGCTTGTGAGCATAGGCAACAAGCAAATTTCCAAAAAAATGCATATGACCCCCCCCCCCGAAACTCCCATGCCCACCCCCCCTTGAAACTCCATATCCCCCCCTTGAAACTCACATGTCCCCCAAGCAAAATTTCATATTGAAATCTTAAATAAATACAAGTGTTTTTTTAAAAATAATAGTTGCGTTTTTCTTTGCATACAAAGTTCGAACGTAGTCCGATGAAGCCATATTTACAGTTGCTGTATGTTGCGAGGTGTCGAGGCTGTATTTGCACCCTATGGTCCAAATTGTTGCAATGAAAAGCTTACAGCAGTTTTAAGGAAAAAAATTGGGCTTACATCCCATAGCTAAACTCATATGGGCTTTTAACCCATTTGCCGCTCTTCAAAATGCCGCCACTGCAAAAGTAAACAGTAGGGCGTCGCACTCAAGCGAGCGAACCGTGAAGTCACAAGGCAGAAAACTCACTTCTTGGGACGGTCGACACTACAAACTCAATTCTCTTTACGAGCCCTGTAACGCTATTAATATGCCTAAAGGACATTCGGAATATTATCGATGTCAAGGGACTGGATGTGGTTTTAGCGTGCGGAAAGACAAATGGCTTTCTCACCTTCGAGAAAAGCACAAATATGAGTACCTCAACAACATCGAAGTGAGAAGAATTCTGAAGGGTAAACGTCCAAGTCCTTCTGGAATAAGGTAAAGTATCTATTTTCCTTAATTAATTCTCCACTTATTTTTTGTTATTACCAAATAGTTACTTAATTTAATTTGATTTAATTTAATTTAATAATTATAATTTGTTACTACCCAATATTGACTCAAAAATATGCCGTTTAAGGCTATGGGATACCTATGGCTAGTATGCTTTAAAGAGAAGGCTTTCAGCACGAAAAAATTATCAAGTCATACATCAAAAACTAGTAGTCGGATTGTAATGGTATTTTCTTTTAAATTCATTTAAAAAAACAGTGCACTTTGAAGCCCAGTTTGTGAATTATTTTAGAAACAAAAACTCGTTCCTATTTACGAATTTATCATGCAATATTTAAAAAAGTCTCTTCGATACTTATTAAATTTTACTTCTCATATCATTAGAGACACAAAGATATTGTTAAATATTGAACGAATTTCGTGCGATGACCTGATATGTTTCCTGTTTGACCATAAAAGTGTTAGGTATCCTATAGCCATTATAGGTCAGAGTAATAGCTATAATTTTGTCTGCCCTGTGCATTAATTATTTTCTTTGTAATTCTTTGAGTAGCCAAGAAGCAGCTACTACTGAAACTCAACCATCAAAGAGCCTTCGAAATTTCTTTGGCAACCCTGTCACCCTGACTGCTAGTACTGCTGCAGCGGCAGTCGGGTCAAGTGAAACACCGACACGTGATCCGCAACCATCGACCTCCAGCAGTCAAAATGACACACACCAGTGGCAGACAGACAATGAATCGACTTCACCTTCTATTCAAAGCCAGACACAGACACAGGTATGGCGCCATAAAAGGACTATCACCCATATGTTAATAAACGGTTTTGAACTGCAATACGCGCGAGCCTACGCCGGTAGAAAGAGAAAAAAAACGGTATTTTTTTAATAGGATGACAGCGAGTCTGATCCTGTTGCTGGTACTAGTCAAGATTATAGTCATGCAGAACTTGATGCTTTGGTTGACGATTATGAAGAATTACCGGAATTAGCTGTTCCAGAGATGGACCCTGCAAATTTCGTTGGCCAGAAACTTACCTCGGAAACAATTAACCTACTTTTAAACCATGTCAAAGATATGGCGCCTCCTATCTCAGACTTTCCTCGAGCATCATGGAGGGTAACAAATGTACCCAATGGCCCACCTAAAGATCGTGGATGGATTGTGTATAGTAAAAGCACTGGTTGTATTTACTGCATTTTTTGCCTTATATTCTCCTTGCCCGGTCAAAAGGATTTGTTTTATAAAGATGGGTACAGCGACTGGAAGAATGCCGCTCGTAATGTGAACACTCATGAACGGAGCACCGGCCACCAAGAATGTGAAATCGCAAAAATTCGTTGGTTTAGCGGCAAAAATAAGATAAATCGAAATCTGTTAGTTGCTCAAAAGGAAATTACTCGCCACAATCGCGCAGTTCTTTCCGTCGTCATCGATTGTTGCCGTTACCTCAGCAGCGAAATGCTAGCTTTTCGCAAGTCTGATTGTACAAAAGGCAAGCTAGTTAACTTGTTTATGATGATTGCCAAGTATAATACTGATGCTCAGCTATACATCGAAAAACTTCAGAAAGCGCGAGCCGAAGAACGCCGGCTTGGTCCCGTGAACTTCCTTGGTTACCAAACCATTATGAATTTGATGACCCTTCTTCGGAATGCTGTAAAAGAAGAGATAGGCAAGCGGATCGCAGCAGGAGGAAACAAAGTGTCCTTAATTGTTGATGGAACTCAAGATACAAGTAAGCTGGAAGCCGTCGCTGTATTAGTTAGATACACTGAGATTGACCCAAGTAACTTCGAAAAAGCAAGGCCCGTGGAGCGACTGATCGATGTTTTTACAACTGGTACAACGTCAGGTGTTGAACTCTTTGAAAGAGTTAACGGATCTCTCCGTTCAATGGGTATTGAACATTGCAATATAATCGCGCAAAGTTACGACGGAGCCGGTAACATGAGGGGTTGCAGACAAGGCCTGAAGACTCTGATGCTTCAGCAGAGCCCTCAGGCTTTATATGTTTGGTGTAGCGCTCATCGTTTCGCCCTGGTCGTGGAAAAAGCTGTCGAGGAATGTCAGATGCTGCGCAATTTTTTTTCTCTGCTGGAAGAGCTCTACGGTTTCATGAACGGTCACAGACGTCACGATATTTTCCTGAAATCACTTGGACCTTCAAACAGACGGCGAAGACTGAAACGAGTGCAGACTACCAGATGGAGTAGTAAACATGACGCGTGCTCTACACTGCTAGTATGCTTTGAAGAAACCCTGGATTGCCTGGAAGTCATTTCCAAAGATGATTTTTTGTCCAAGGAAAGCATTTCACAAGCCGCCGGCCTGAGAATACAATTAGGAAAGTTCGAAACTGTTGGAGTCCTGGCTCTTGCCTGCAAGCTATTCGAAATCCTTCAACCCGTCACTAAAATTCTGCAAGGAGTTGTGGTAGATCTTGGTAAGTCCTATCGTACAATTACAGTACAATCGCTAAAATACATTACATAATATCATTACAGTACAATAGCTAATTTCTATAAGTGTTAGTCTTTCCTTATGACCCATTACATTTAACGTGATGCAAATTTTCCTCTAGGATCAATGACTGGGGTTATTGACGGTGCAATCCATAAGTTGAGAAGTATGCGATGCGATGAGGAGTGGGAAAAGATTAAACTTGAAATACGGTCGTTTGCAGAAAAGCACCGTATTGAGTTTCCTCAGAGCAAACGAATTCCGAGGGTGAAGAAGTTTTTCGACGAGCTTGGCTTGGATGAAGTGATTGAAGATCCCTTTCGCAAGTTGAAAACCGTAGTCTTCTTTCGAGCTATCGACCTGCTTCTAGTCCAGATTGAAGACAGATTCTCAGATGAAAACACGAAGATAATCCGTGAAGCTAGTCTCCTAACGCACGAGAGTCTTATGAAGGAAAACCTAGTCACTCAAACCTGCGTCGCAACATTATGCGAGTATTATGGACTGAACCCGGTTGATGTTGCGATCGAGTATCGCGACTTTCGTAACGTGTATCAATCTATTCAAGAAGAGATCTCTGTTGACGACCTTCTGCCAAAGAAACGGAAGAAGCGGGGACTTCCAGTCACGTCGGTTTGTCGGGGAAGGCAAACTAATTTTAAGGAACCTACGAAGTCGGATGATATTGAGGACTCGGAAAGTGAAGTTGAAGCTGAGAAAGGTGAAGTCAACGTCGATGAAGAAACTCTGTCCAATGAAGGCAGCTCTGTCTCAGAACTGAAACAAGATGCGTTCGTTGGATTGTGAGTCAAGAAAGGCTTCATAAAACCATTTCGGTTGGTTAACCAGTTGTCTGCATTCCCGAATTTAACAAGCCTATACAACATTTTGGTGAGCTTAGCGGTCACCAGTTGCTCAGCTGAAAGGGCTTTAAGCAAACAAAAGATAATTAAAAACAAATTACGAAGCACGATGCTCGATACCTGGATGGCTAATTGCATGATAACGGCATCAGAATCTGATATTGTCTCCAGCATCTCCAACGATGAAATCATTAATCGGTTTGCCCTGTCATCGAAATATTTGCTAGAGATCCTTGGTAATTCTTCGTAACAACTTTTTACGCATACTCTTATCCAAGATGAATAAAACTAGTTATTCTTCCTTTTTCTAATTTTAAACATTTTTTCAACCCTGTAATTCATTTCAAATGAATCGCAACATTTAGGGGGGGGATTCACAGACTGGGGGGGGGAACTCCTCTTGGGCTCAGGGGGGGATCGGCACCTCTGGAACTCAGAGGTTGGACTATCATTTGAACGTGAACTTTACCAACAGTACTATCGTCTTTACGGTTTTCAAATTATTCCCGTCACCGAAGGTTTTGGAATGTTGAAAGAGGGGAATTTGAAAATAGATGTTCGCTTTTCTAAAGCAGTAGTCGATTCTTTAACTATGATTGTTTTTAGCGAAACAGATTCTTTGTTGCAAATTGATAGTGCTCGTCAAATTCTCGTTGAATGAGTTGATTAGTTATGTTTTCATGGTTCAAATGTTTGTTGACAGTGAACCTTTGAATCATCAATACACATCAAACCTTTGAAGTGGATAAATGTCTTGTTTTATTTAGCTATGAATACTAGCCAGCTTTATCATATCTTGCGTCATGACCCTGTTATTCAAAAACGTGGTTTTGAAACTTGGGTTATTCCTCGCGACCATCTTACTCGTCTCAAGTCCAACTCTGGGAAACCTTTACTTGTTATTTGCAACACTCACCCTCATCAACATGAAGGTGTTCATTGGCTTTTAATTTATGTTCCGGCTATTGTCACCCCGCTGCAACCAGTTGAATTTTTCGATAGTTTAGGTCAAAGCATCCATAGCTACCATCCGGACTTTGCCACATGGTGTGGTTCGCACCTCTGGCAAAACCATCCTTTAACCCTTCAACATCCTACATCGCGCGCTTGTGGACAATGGTGTCTTTATGTGGCTTTACAGCGAGCTCGAAATCATTCTTTGAAAAATATTCTAATTCCTTTTCGTTGCAATAGCGGTAAAACTCGACTTTTACAACAAGATCGCTGGGTTGAAAAGCAAATTCAACAAAGATATGGATTACAATTGAAACCCCTACGAATTGTGTGTACTGACCAAACCTGTCGAGCTTTGTATGATGATGATGAATAATACAAACAAATTTCAATACAAATAGTGTATTTCTGACAATGTCAAACAATACAGATGGTGTATCTCTATGTTATTAGAGACATTTGCATACCCTGTTATTAAAACGTGGACGAAGAGTGCGACCATTGACAACAGCTTTTACTTTGGTTGACTTATGCTCTTCTATTTCAACATCAGAGTCTTCAACCATGGTGGGTTTATGCTTCTTGTCTTCAAACGTGGGTGTCGCCTCTTCTACTTCAGCGTCAGAATCTTCCATCATTTTGACGATCTTGCGCTTCTTGAATTGTTTAATTGGCGGGCACACCTCTTCTATTTCAATATCAGAGTCTTCAGACTTGTCCTCTTGGTTGTTGATGTACTCTTTCAGTACTAGCAACGCATCGATTACATCCTCGAGATGATCGGTTGGAAAACCGTATGTGGCGCCATAGGTTGTCGGCTCTCCGGTGGCTCGTAACACTTTTACTGCCACCACCCAACGTTTTGCCGGTTTCCTGAGTGTGCAGTGCCAATGTCCTTTGACATGCACTGTCTTCTCTTGAAAACGGGTTGGGCTTTCTTCAGCGTAGACGGGTTGCCATTTACGCTCGCTTCTAAATCCGGAATTGGAGACTGCTCCAGTCTGCTTGTTAGAGTTTGACATTATTATCAAATTCAGAAAGCTGACTGAATACTTTTAAAAGGATGTGTGCTGTTTATAAAGAAGATCGGCCGACTGCAAGGGTAGGGGAAACTGTGTCGACGCGAGATAGCGAATTTATCGACCTATCAGTGATGGGGTGCACAGGGGCAAGAGTGGGGATTGGTCAACATCTCAGCTTGAGGGGTACGCAAGCGCAAGAGTTGGTATCGTTGAACATTCTAGTGTGTGTGTAGAGTGCACTGGCGTTATCAGAGAGTGTGTGCGTGTGCGACAGTTGACTGCCCGACGAGCATGATGGCACACACTCCAAAAAGTTTTGTTACTGCTTTGGGTAAATTTCGTATTTACATAGCAACTGCAAATGGTTATCAATGTCTTGTAACGTGTGATAGTTCGAGTCAAGCATGTATTAAATTTATACGTAACGAAGATCCGATTGTGTTTCACAACAATTTCAACGAAATTTGGGTTTGCGCGCAAGATGGTGCTTTCCGGTTTATTCCAGAACCTTCTCAACAAAGAATGCTTGTGAACCTATTCGTTGGTGGTGAGACCGCTTCTATTCAATCTATTAACGGATGTCTGCTTGATGATGGACTGACCCGGTCGATGGATGTTGCCGATCATTTCCTGTGGAATGACTATATGCAATCCACGTGGACTTCTACAGAAATTGTAGAACCAATGTTTGTGTACACCTGCACATTTAACAACGATAATTCTGTAAATGTTTGTATGTATTGAAATGTATTCAACACGTTAAAATTCATTTTGGGTAAATTTGGTATTTACAGTGCTGCTGTGAAGGTTATCAAAAACGTAGTAACACGTGATAACAATAAATATTACTACATAACAAATAAATGAAGTTCTTGTGGACGCTCGCATAAGCTTTACTCCAACATCATGGCAAACTGTAATTATTATCACAAAGTTTATGTTCAAATAAATAATCTAAACTCGTTTTAGATACAAAGAGTTTGAGGGTGCGAACTCGTGCAGAATTGTATATCGACCCAACATTTGATCACGACTACATCCCCTCACCATCGATAAATTGTATTGTTCCAAAGTTTTTCTCTATAGAACAATTCGCTATGGATACCAAAAGTGAAGCACTCAGTGTTATATTAAAATGTGGACAAGAACACTCCAACATTATGTTAAAAATAGTGCTAAGTGTTGTGATGGAACAGTTAAACAATGGGGAAAAAACTGTGAAGCAAATATTGGTGAGAAAAATGTTTTTAAACGATGTGATAAAAAAATTGAAAGACTCTCCCAACGAGTATGCTTTTGACAAACATTATAACAATGCGTCAGGTCAATTGAAAAGCAAAGTGACACGTTTGACAGTGCGCGCCAATGAAAAACTATATGGTATTCTCGAATACTCAATAACAGCCACAGCTTGATGGGGTGTCAAACACATGAGTGTGAGCTGACAAGCATCCTAGCCAGAGGGGTTGTGCAAACGCAAGAGTTGGTGAGTTGGTGTTATCAGTGTGTGTGCAACAGTTGATAGCCTGATGAGCATGATGGCACACTCTCCAAAAAAAATCTTACAGTGTAGTGAAACCACCAACCATTATTTCGAATGAATTTGTAATTGTATTTGTTGAAAGAAAATACATTTCGAAGGTTAAACTTACAAAAAGTGTCTTTAATTTAAATGTCTATCTCCGAAAAAGTGTCATTAACTTTAATGTCTATTTTTGGAAAAGTGTCTTTACTTAAATGTGTGTGTATTTTGTGAAAAAAGTGTCTTTAACTTAAATGATGAATCTCGAAAAGTGTCTTTAACTTAAATGTCTATCTCCGAAAAAGTGTCATTAACTTTAATGTCGAATCTGAAAAAGTGTCTTTAACTTTAATGTCTATTCTCGAAAAAGTGTCCTTAACTTTAATGTTGATTCTGAAAAAGTGTCTTTAACTTTAATGTCTATTCTCGAAAAAGTGTCCTTAACTTTAATGGTAATCCTGAAAAAGTGTCTTTAACTTTAATGTCGAGTCCGAAAAAGTGTCTTTAACTTTAATGTCGAGTCCGAAAAAGTGTCTTTAACTTTAATGGTAATTAAGTTTGCTTGCGGAGGACACTGTTGTCGACACGAGAGCTGCTCAATTTTGAGGACAGCGCCAACGTGAAAGTGGCGGAAACGCTAGGGACTTGGTGTTGTCAAACCATACTGCGCAGGCGTCAGGGTGGGGACTAGGGGAGAAATGGAGGCATCCTATTGGTGCAGCCGTAAAAGGGGCGGGGCTTGGGGGAAATGGAGGCTTCCTATTGGTGCTGCAGTAATGGAGGTTGCAGTAATGGTGGTACCTATACTACTAACGGTCTGAAATTAGATGCCGCGAAATCTAAGTTCGTAGAGAAAAACAGCCGCTCTCAGTCTGCAAGCGAATTGTGGAAAAACGAGCGTGCCTTTAGGTAACTTGTTACTATTTTAAAAAAATATATATATATTTTGTTCTCCCGTAACTATGTAGAGTAACGGGTAGCAAATTCGGGAAAATTGTCAAACGTTCTTTGGCATGGACGTTACCGGCTATGAGAGAAGTTCTGCTGAGCAAAGATCTTTCCAAGGTTAGACCTGTACAGCATGGTCAAAAGTTCGAGGTTGTGGCAGCAACACGGTATCAGTTAACCATGCACCGTCTTGGACATCAAGTCACTGTAGATTTCTGTGGACTCGTAGTGGATCCGAAACGCTTTTGGCTTGCAGCTAGTCCTGACCGAAGAGTTTTCGACCAAATTGAAATTTCCCCTCACGGCCTTGTCGAAATTAAGTGCCCACATTCATTCCGTAACGAAACTGCCAAATTTTGCCTTTCATGTGAAAATTTTTACATGAAGCTAGTCGACGGTGTGCCTCGACTGGACCGATCCCATGAATACTTCTTCCAGGTTATGGGACAGATGGCCTTAACTGGGACGACCTGGTGTGATTTCGTCGTCTTCACGTTTAAAGGCCTAATAATCGAACGTGTACCTTTTAATTCTTCGAAGTGGGAAGAAGTGTCATTGAAGCTTAACAGTTTCTACTTCACTCACGCACTTGGCTTCTATGCCAAAAGCGATATCCTGAAGGCGTCCAAAACCAATTAATGCTAGTCTCGCATTCGATCTGATAAGTCAATACAATTTTTTCGTGAAAACCTACAGCAGTAAAAGTTCTGTTAAATAGTAAAAGTAGACAATAATAAAAAGTAAAAAGCAATAATAAATACACTGTGTCAGTTATTAATTTCAAATCAAGATGTAATCCGCCATTGCATTCAACGTTTTAAATTTCTTCCGAAACTCATTCGTCTTCATCAGAAAAGTAAACAACATGGTCAAGGGGATCTTCTTCTGTCTCGGCGGTGTTCAATGGACTCTGGAAGTTTGACAAAATGCAGCAAACGGTCCAGATTTGATTGGCAAGACCAATCAGAGATTGAGGAAAAACTTGGGACAAAATTCGAAAAGTCTTGATTCTTCCGATCCGCCTTTCAACTTGGACCCTGAGGGATGCGATTACTTAAATTGTCTTCACTTCGCTTCTTGTGAATTGGTGATCCCCTCTCTTGAAGGGAGGCATGTTAAAAGAAACACCTTTCGGCAATATTTTCTCAATGTTGAAGCCTTTATCTGCCATTATGCCATCGCCATCTTACTAATCTTGGTCCAAAATCCCGGAACGTTTCGAAATTTCTTCGTCGCTTATCGAACCAGAGAATAAGGCCGAAACAAATGTCACCAGACCGTTCGGAGAAATACCAACAATGCCCTTGAAGGTATGTGTTCCCTTGTAAAAGGAATACAAGCCTGTTTTGAGGGTAAAGGAGCTGGGATTCTGGCATCTGATTTCTGTGGCGTCAATGATCACCCTTGTGAAAGGGTAACTTTTACGGAACTCTTCAGGCATGGTTTTCTGGATGTACTCTTTTGAAGGCCAAAGCTGTAAGCAACCCAATCTGAAGTACATGAAATTAATCCAGCTCGCAAACACTCTGCTGACTGTAGAAAGATTAACTCCAAATCTATGAGCTAGATCTCTTTCTAAAAGGTTCAGGCGAAGGCGGCAAAACACCAGTAACAATTGGTCCACACCTTTCTGTTATGGGAGTAAATGCACGTTTGACACGAAGAACGAGGGGAAAAAATACGTACTGTATTCAACACCTCAACTGTCGGTGTTACAACAATGACAGTGTAAATGATAATTAACAATGGGGGGTTGCTTTCACGGGCACGCCTATCTCTTTTGCTCACTTGACAAAACCTCTGTTCTCTAAGACCACTCTTTCTCTTCTCCCTCCCTTGGATTCACCACTCCCGAACTCAACTCACTTTTCTACCTCGGGGGTTGACATCGTACAAACAAGGTAATACAAAACAAAACAAGGGAAAACTGGTGCCCGTTTATCCCAAGCCTAGCGCTTACTAGTGCACATGTACCGGGGTACATAACATTTCATAGCTGGTGGTCTTCCTCTTGTTTTCGGGAGAGCGTTCAGGTTCGTAGATTGAGGTCCACGCCACTGGATGATGTTTTCTCCGTTTTCACTAGGGTCTAGGTATCCAAATAATGCTTCAAACTCATCCGGAGACTCCATTCCGGTGTACAGTTTCATTAGGCTCTGATTTGCTGTAATGGCATCAAACGACATTTGACAGGATTTCAATTTTACTATCTCACGTTGTGCCAATGACAGATCCCGACGCGCCTCCTCCAAGGAGACCTACACATATTATTTTAACATTGTTTGTTGAACTACACTGATTGTACCTTCAAGAGTTTGTTTTCGTTTTCAGCCCTGAACCTGGCAATTCTCTCCTTCGATACATCATATATTAGTGATTCCTTCTCTCTCTTCATATCTCCCAACAGCAAAAGGAGTTCATCTACTGTTCGTTCAGTGTGTGGCTGATGCGGCTCAGAAGATAGTTGAATCTCAGGGGTAGCAAGATTAAAACTGTCATCTGTTCGTACTGTTTGCGACTCAGATGGTTCAAGCGATTCTTGGGGCGACGGTTCAAGTTGACTGGAACACTCATCATTGTTATCGATTGGTTTACCTACGTCGAAGGTTTAAACTTCAAAATTATATTTTACATTAATGTACAAAGATATACCCTGCTCATTTACACCCTGAGCTTCATCTCCAAGGATACTCTCAGTAAGGAATCTGCGCTTAGCAGGTAGTTTTCTCGGCTTTGGACTTGGTTTAAAATAAAAAAAGGAAGGTAAGACACCTGGCCGAAGTAGCCGCCTTCCAGAAGGAGGATTGTAAGAGTAAAAGTCCTCCACTTTGTAATGCTTGGAACAAATTATGGTCCTTCTCGTTACCTGCATATAAACAAAGTCAGTTTTAATGTTAATATGCTTAATATTTCACTTGCTCTGAAATGTGGGCCAATGTCTCTTCTGATTCTCAAAGCAAACTGCTTCTGTAACTTCGGCTCTTTTGGTAGAACATGAAATGAGATTTTGGGCCCATCGCTCTTTTCCCCCAAGTTTCCCGTCTGGGATTTGCATCGAGGAACACAACAATAACGCATTTGTATGCTTTGGAAACTCAACTAAGTAGAAAAACAAAGAAACAATAACACACTGATTTATGACAACTGTCAGCGAATGGGGTTGTAATGGCGGATTTACCATTGTTTCTCAATAGGTGGCGTATTTTGGAAACAACCCTATTACAAGTTGTCGAAAAGGATCTCCATCAAATTAATCCTTCCATCCCGAACCCAGTCTTGGCCCGCAAGACAAGGCAAGGCAACCTGGCCTTAACCTTCAAGAGCCATGAAGACAAGTCCAAAGCGGAAGCAGGCCTAAAAACGGCTACTCTGCCTGAATTAGGACCCGTAAAGACTGTATCGCAAGCTACACGTCTCATAATACATCAACTACCTCGGGACCAAACCCTAGACCAAATATGCTCCCATTTGACAGAAAAGAACGCGGACACTTCCGTAACCTTCCTGTCAGCAAAGGCTCGATGGTTGAACCCAAGCAGCACCAAAGCCTACGGCTCAATCCAATACGTATGCTCTTCATCAGCTGAAAAACTTAAACTTCTTAACGAAGGTGCTCTCTTCGCCTTCAACCGGGTTGTTCAAGTTGAAGATTCGCGTTCATCAGACATACAGTCAAAGAAGCAAACGACAGAGGCTGCGAGGCGGTTATTATACTCGAACCACCCCAAAAGATTGATTCTGTGACTTACCAAGGTTTCTACGCATCGGTGCCCAACTCCGAATACAAAGGGCTCATAATCCTGTCCAAATTGAACAGCAATGTCACAGTCAACTGGGTAGACGAGCTCTACGCCATCCTCCAAATCACTTCCCCACATGCCCTCCCTATTACGGTGATTGGAATATACAGGCGACACACGGCAGACACCGATACTTTACTCCGGACAATATGGGAGACGTAAACATCTGAGCCCACACATAGTACTCACAGGCGATTTCAATGCCTACCACTGGTGGTGGGAGAACAAATCGCCAGACGAGGCAGGCAACCTCTTGACTGACTTCGCACACAGACATAACTTTGACTTATTAAACAAATGGGACACTCAAACCTTTAAAAACGAAAGAGGACACTGCTCCACATTGGACTTGACTTTTGCGACGCCCCAAATTCTCACCCAAGTTAAACACCACCTGCTAAACGACGACAATTTTGTGAACGAATCGGACCACGCCGCAACAACCATAGACTTCCTTTCACATAGTAAAGCACCTTCTGTACACGCTTGGAACTACCACAAAGCTAACTGGTTGCAACTGAACACAGACTTGGCTTCAGACATCTTCATAAATGTCTCAATTCTCTCTGACTTACATACTCCACAAGACATTGACGCAGCCACATGCTGCCTAACCAGACTAATCACGCGTGCCATGCAGCGTAACATCCCAAAACGGAAAATCGGGAACAAGACGAACCATTGGTGGAACTCTAATCTGAAATCCTTGCGAAAGCAAACTGCCAGCTTACATAGACTTCACCAAGGTCTCGCAAACTCCAAGCAGCGAGCAAAACTGGAAAAGAGCAAGAAACCAGTACAGAGCGGAAGTTCGAAAGACTCGAGAACAATATTGGAACAACAAACTACTAACACCGGACAATCGTGTGCTATGGAATTGGGAAAGGAACCTCCGCCAAACAACATCGAAAGCATGCCTAGATCAACTCCAGAACAAAGACGGAATCCCTTTTACCGAACCAGTGGATAAATTAAATTTCTTAGCTACTGACTTAATCAACGGACAGCCACACATACCTGTTACCTTCACTCCTGCACGACCTTACAAAGTCCTCAGAAATCCAGCCCCCCCCCCGTTTACCCTGAGCGAAATTCAAGGTATCCAGGAGCACATCCCACCTTTAAAAGCAGCCGGCCATGATGACATTCAAGCCATCGTCATCAACCATATATGGAACACAATCGACAAAACCATCCTGCGAATTTACAATGCATCCCTCACTATTGGTTACTATCCAACTATCTGGAAACGTGCAAAAGTCATCCCTATTCCAAAACCAAACAAAAAGGACTACACATCTATTAAGAGTTTTCGTCCCATTGCATTACTTCCTATCCTAGGGAAAATGCTTGAAAAAGCTATTTCCCAAAGACTCTCCGACTCTTTAGAAAAGGGCAAACTTCTAAACAACTGCCAATGGGGCTTTAGACCCTCCCGATCGACCACCGACGCACTAGTATCACTTAGTGACTCCATCCTCAATGGCTTCGATAAACGGAAAGTTACAACGGCACTACTGCTAGACATAAAAGGAGCCTTTGACAATGTGAATCATGATAAGCTTATAAAATCGTACGAAAAAAACACGTCAAATCTCAATATACTAAACTCATTAGCAGTTTCTTGACCAATAGAGATGCGTATACTTTCCACAATGGATCTGCGAGTGATATAGTCACTCTTCCAAAAGGAGTAGGCCTACCACAAGGATCCCCCCTGTCCCCTCTCCTATTCTTATTATACATCGATGGCGCGCTACAAATTATCAAAGGAAAACGAGTTAAAATCATTGCCTTTGCAGACGACCTCCTCCTGCACACGCCTGGCTCTTCGGGTAAAGTTAACACTAAACTGCTAGCAAATTCCCTAAAAGCACTAACGTTGTGGAGCAACCACTGCCAGTTGGAATTCAGTACTGAAAAAACTGAACTGATTAATTTCAGCAGGAAACGGACACCCGACTTTACCCCGTTAACCTGGCAAAACACCACGATACTTCCGAGCGATTCCGTACGATATTTGGGTTTAATTTTAGATAAGAAGCTTGACTGGTCAGCCCATGTAGGATCCCTAGCAGTAGCTATAAACAAGTCACTTCATCGTATTCGCACTATTGCTAAGCAAAACAGAACTATCTCGTGTAGTCAACTAAAGACGCTCATTTCGGCGACAGTTTACTCCAAGCTACTGTACGCATCCCCAGCCTGGTTTAACATTACTCCAACATCCTTACGACCACTCTCCTCGATCCATCGGCAAGCCCTATTAGCAATTACTGGAGCACTCAAAACCACTCCGACATCAACATTAGAAGTTGAAACCGACATCTTACCGCTAAAACTCCTCATCAAAGAATCTGGACTTCGCTACGTATCTTCCAGACTAGGAACGGAACGACTGGCACAGACAGGAAACAAGACCAAACGGTACATCACAAACTCAAAGAGACTTATCGACTTGACCAAGACCACTTTCGAGACTACTGACTATATCCCCAAAGTCTCTCACCAAACTATACAAAAAACCCTGATCACTGAATGGACAAAAGAATGGGAAAGTCTTCCTTCAGCAACTCATCTGAAGCATTATATATATATTTCCCATATATATATATATATATATATATATATATATATATATATATATATATATATATATATATATATATATATATATATATATATATATATATATATATATATATATATATATATATATATATATATATATATATATATATATATATATATATATATATATATATATATATATATATATATATATATATATATATATATATATATATATATATATATATATGGTTTCCTGGCTTGTATTCAAGTCTGTGCTCTACTGCCCATTAACTGGGAACATCGGTGTTTTATACCCTTCCCCGAGTAGTCGTATGAAAACAATTATTCATATCTTATTACCAAATTTAGCAGCAGCTGAGACACCTTGTGTCAAGACACGAACACTCTCAGCTAAAACAACCTTTGAAGAATCCCGACAAACTCAACAAAAGTACAACGCAGAGAAGAGCCCAGATGGGATGCAAAAAGGCTGCTGGTTCACTGCAAAGTTAGCTGCCCTGGGCGGTACCTATTTGCCAAGAGAAACAAAAACTCTATGAAGACAATTATTGATATCTTATTACCAAATTTAGCAGCAGCTGAGACACCTCGTGTCAAGACACGAACACTCTCAGCTAAAACAACCTTTGAAGAATCCAGACAAACTCAACAAAAGTACAACGCAGAGAAGAGTCCAGATGGCTGCAAAAAGGCTGCTGGTTCACTGCAAAGTTAGCTGCCCTGGGCGGTACCTATTTGCCAAGAGAAACAAAAACTCTATGAAAACAATTATTGATATCTAATTACCATATTAAAGCTAGCATGCATTGTACGAATAATGTTTAAATAGCATTAAATTAAATAGTATTAAATGGAAATCAAACCAATCTACCAATAAAAAATGGCAATGAAACTGGAAAGTAATGACGTTTTTCCACTATCGTGCTGAAAAATTCCCCGCAAAAGTGAAGGCTTACCACGTGCAGTTTATTACGCCAATTTCAATGCGCCTACTCTATCCCATTGTATGCTAGTAAGCTCTTCTTATTGCTAGTTCCTTATGTTAAATAGAAAAAAAAGTAAAAATACAAAAAGCCTTCATTTTTCTAAACATTTCGTTTGTTTAGAAAAATCTAAACGTTGGAACAACGTTGGAGTGTGGAGGCAACGGACAGCCTGTTATCGCTCTTAAAAATGGCAAGAACGGGCTTAACTGGCATACTTATACGTTAAACTTGGTACATTAATGAAATCTAAGTGAATGCGAATATTCTCCACTTGTTTCTTACCTCTAAAACTTCCAAAAAGTTCCACTTTTTAAGCCACTTATTCTGACAAAACACGCTAACCGCCAACAGGAGAGGCTTCCTTAGGGGCTGCCACCCAGAAACAGCTGCGTTCTAATAGCGCAATACGACCCGAGCGCCATTATGAGAGCTTTTTGGCATTAACGGTGCAAACAGAACTAGTTAGTTTTGAAATATTTCCTTTTCCTAACTCAGTTCTTCAATAATGACAATTAACTGTTTAATTTAACTGCGCTCTCTGAAATGGATGGGAATGGGATGAGATTTAAAATGAAATGAAAAAAATTGTAGAGGAATTGTAGAAAAATTAATTGTAGAGAGCTAATTGAAATAATTCAATAAACTAACGATTAGCCAAGTAAGAAATAAACTGATTCCCAACTAAACGTAAAAATGGTATTTTAGCAAAGGTCTAACTCAGGCCATTTCATTATGTACTGGTAATGAATCCTTAGCGATTCTAAGCTAATAATAAATTGATCAAAACGACGGTTATTTGCCATGTAATTGTAGTCAAATGTTTCCTTTAACTGCGCTCTCTGAAATGGGTGGGAATGAAAGGAGATTTTAAATTTAATTTAATTAAAAAAATAAGTTATAGGGAGCTAATTTAAATGAGTCAATCAACTAACGATTAGCCAAGTAAGAAATAAACTGTTTACCAACTCCATGTAAAAATGGTATTCTAGCAAAAGGTTTAACTCAAGCCATTTCTTTATGTACTGGTAAATAAGCCTTAGAGATTCTAAATTAATAGTAAATTGATCAACACGACGGATTACTTGCCTGTAGTGCGGTCATAAGGGTGGCACGATATCTTCCAAAACGTTGACTATATCCTCAAGTTGCTGCTGTCAATTGTTGACTAGCAAAAAAATCCCATAAATATCTTTTCGGTTTTTCTTTTTGTACCCAAACACGAATACCTGCAAATCGAGCGGCTATTAGGTAAAGTAGATATCCAACCCGTAGATATCCAAGACGCCGATAAACCGCAAGGATGTGACATTACTAGCCAAAGATTTGTTGATCAGGGACACATTTTTTTAAAATAAAGGCCAATAAATATGCTTAGTTAGGGCGTCACGCGGACATATCGCTTGAAACAAAAGAAAAAGTCGACATTTTGACTTTATATGTTGACTATTTTTTATTTGAAAGGACAAAATTGAGCGCTTTTTACCTCTTTTAGGTTCAATGGCTTTGTAACCATTTCTCGCTTAGTAACAATCTGGCGATAACGCAACCATTTACGCAAATCCTCTTTATATTCAATTTCAAACCCATTACGTGGCAGGAATCAACCAGGAGTATCAGGACGCTAAAAATAATATCTTAATAAATGGAACTACAAGAACTCGAAAATTCTTCTTAAAGAGTGCTTGAAACATAAATACTTTTAAACATGGGTGGTGCAGTTCTCTTGATCCGCTTCTTGGATCTGCACATTTCCTAGGTGCAACATAGCCCCCAAAATCCTGAAAATGTTCTTCTGGATCTCATCATTAAAGCCCAATGAATGGAAGGCGCGATTAGTGTGCGTGAACTCCTCCAAATCCTTTACCCCATCAAGGTAAGGACTCCCGCCCTGGTTCGTGTAATGAAAGCTGTCTTAATGACAATAAAAATAAAGAAACGATTCAAAACGCAATAAAATTGCATTTAACGCTACATAAAAGCAAAAGAAGAGCATATCGACTCACCTAAGCGTACATCCTGGTACTCGGGAAGACTAGCACCAGCACATAACTGGTAAAAGATTTGGTAATTCCGTTCCTGGTTCGACTGGAAGACCACTCGTGACTTTTCGAGTAAATACGTCCGTATGTTTGCTCCCGTAGTCTGATATAGACTGTTAAAGTCGATTTCCATATATTTGCCTTATCCAAGTCGATTTCCATATATTTGCCTATTTCCATATAAGTTGATTTCGATATATTTGCCAAATCGGGAACTGTTATCGTTTCTCGTCGTTTTCGCATTCCCAATCGCCTGCCAAAGATAACCAGTTTACAAGCTTACTGTGCTCCCCGTTCATTTTTTCCCCTGCTTTTTGCCACTTTTACAAAGGAAAAATAACAAAAATGAAGTATATTTACCTCCATAATGGGATTCGAAGCCAAAAATGTCCTCTCCTCTTGCGTTTCAGTGGCAGAACCTCCGACAGGGGCAAAATAACGAATTGCGTACATGGCAGAAACAGTTTTGCCTGCTCCTGACTCTCCTGACACAATGATGGACTGGTTTCGGTTCTCTCTGCAACAAAAAATCGCCCATTTTTTTTTTTTTACAAAGTGAGGAATTTATTGTAAAAAGGAATCAAATAGAGGGAAAATCTGAACCTTTCAAGTTTCGTATAAGCTTCATCTGCGACTGCGAAGATGTGAGGGTCTAAATTCCCATATTGACTCTGGTTTCGATAAGTCAGGACAATGTCATTGCCATAAATACGTAACTCTTCATAGGGATTAACAGCAACCAAACGGCTTCCTACAAGAAAACAAGAAAAGAGGTTAGAATCCGGACTTGTGAATTTCTTAAAAAGAACTAAAACAACCTTTGAAGAATCCAGACAAACTCAACAAAAGTACAACGAAGAGAAGAACCCAGATGGCTGCAAAAAATGCTGCTGGTTCACTGCAAAGTTAGCTGCCCTGGGCGGTACCTATTTGCCAAGAGAAACAAAAACTCTATGAAAACAATTATTGATATCTTATTACCAAATTAAAGCTAGCATGTATTGCACGAATAATGTTTAAATAGCACTAATTTAAATAGTATCAAATGGAAATCAAACCAATCTACCAATAAAAAATGGCAATGAAACTGGAAAGTACTGAAGTTTTTCCACTATCGTGCTGAAACATTCCCCGCAAAAGTGAACGCTTACCATGTGCAGTTTATTACGCCAATTTCAACGCGCCACTCTATCCCATTGTATGCTAGTAAGCTCTCCTTATGTTAAATAGAAAAAAAAAGTGAAAATACAAAAAGCCTTCATTTTTCTAAACATTTCGTTTGTTTAGAAAATCTAAATGCTGTCTAAACGTTGGAGTGTGGAGGCAACGGACAGCCTGTTATCGCTCTTAAAAATGGCAAGAACGGGCTTAACTGGCATACTTAGAGGTTAAACTTGGTACATTAATTAAATCTAAGTGAATGCGAGTATTCTCCACTTGTTCCTTACCTCTAAAACTTCCAAAAAGTTCCACTTTTTAAGCCACTTATTCTGACAAAACACGCTAAACGCCAACAGGAGAGGCTTCCTTAGGGGCTGCTACCAGCCACAGCTGCGTTCTAATTGCGTAATACGACCCGAGCGCCATTATGAGAGCTTTTGGGCATTAACGGTGCAAACAGAACTATTAGTTTTGAAATATTTCCCTTTTCCTAACTCAGTTCTTCTGTTCAGATGGAGGACCAGATTTAAGCACGAGTTCCCTAGATTACCCTTCTGTAATATAGAGAGAATTCTAACTCGGCTTAAATCGCTGAACTTGGAGCTTTGCTCCGTTGCAAGCCTTTTTACTGAGCAGTAAAGATGCACACGGCTCCAACGTCAAGCAAGAACTCTTTGTATTCTTCATACAAAATTACATTTATACTAAGCTGAAGTCTTTGTCGCTCATCGTCATCATTGGTCAGTTAAAGATTTTAAACGTCTAGAAACATGTGCGAAGTCTGTTTTTTGTCAGTCATAAATCGTCCTACGGGGGGCCCATGCAAAAGGTACCCCTTTTTTGGCCTGTCAATCGTAGGAGTCAGTTTTCAGCCTAGTTACATGTTAGTTACGCCTTTCTCGAGCTCCGTACATCTGGAGTTTAGGGAGAAAGGGTAAAGTTGTCAAAGTTGCATGCAAAGGTTGTAAAATTTAACATTTCGTCCGAACATCCTCCCCCCCAGAGCAGTGCTCCAGGTTTGCCGGAACACTGCTCTCACACTTTTCCAGGAGGCAAAGCCAATGAATCGGGCGAAGATAAATTCCATGTTCGGTCCGGACCTTGTCTACTCGGACCAAACCGTCAGCTCCAGGAAACGTCTCTTCAACTTGGCCTACACACCATTTTCCTCGTGGCTGATTAGGCTCTACCACAAGAACCGCGTCTCCTGGCTGGAAACTTCGTTCTTTTAGCCTCCACTAGTTCCTGGCCACCAAGGACGGAAGATAATGCTTCCTCCACAAGTCCCAAACCATGGTAGCTAGGTGTTGGACATACTTGTATCGATCTCTAGGGGCTGGATGAGAGAAATCGCCCGCTGGATTGGGATTCCCCGGTTGTTGGTTCAAGAAGTCATTGGGGGTTAGCGGACGAAAGTCGTTCGGGTCTGACCTTGTGTAGCTAAGTGGGCGTCCGTTGAGGAACCCAGCTACTTTGAAAAGTACCGTACGTAGAATGTCTTCAGAGAGAATCCGGTGGTTCTGATTCTCTATTTCCAGTACTTGGTATAGTGCTCTTTTTGCTGACCGGACCAGGCTTTCGTGTATTCCGCCGAAATGTGGCGCGGAAGGCGGCTGGAATTTCCAACGGATCCCTTTTTGCTTGCAAAATGAGGAAACTTCCGAACTTCCTTGAAGCTCCTTACTATATTGCCGTAGCATCTTTTCCGCACCCACAAAGTTTGTTCCGTTATCCGAATAAATCGAATAAGGCTTACCTCGGGTAGAAATGAATCGTCGCAATATTAGGAGGAAGTCGCTTGCCGATAAGGAATGCGCTAAATCCAAATATACAGCTCGGGTGGTCATACACGTAAATATGGCTCCGTAACGCTTTACAGAGCTATTTCGTCCGTAACTAACCTCCAGAGGTCCAAAATAATCTACCGAGGTGTGATAGAATGGGGGACAACCAATAGCAAGTCTTTCTACCGGTAAGTCACCCATCATCTGAGTGGCGGGTTTTGCAAATTCACGAATGCATTTGGGACACGTTCTCCGAGCTTTCTTGATAGCTTCTCGTCCACACAAAACCCAGAAATGTTGACGTATATGCGACAGAACGTGATCAGTCCCCGCGTGATTGAGAATTTCGTGAAATCTTTTTATCAACAGTGTAGGGAGAGGGTGTTTTGCTGGTAATATAACGGGGTGCTTGTGGTCGTAGGGAAGCTTGGCAGACCCGATCCTCCCTCCTACCCTCAGCAACCCGTCTTTCCCAATTATGGGGTTCAACGGAAGGATTTTTGAAGTTTTCTTCAGGGCCTTACCGTGTTGTAACGCTACCAACTCCGTTGAGAACATCTCACTTTGGCACACTCTTAACTGTTCCAAGAATTGTCCTTCAATTTTAGTGAAACCAACAGTCTCTTCAGCAGACACTGTGAGTGTCGACCAATAGACCGCTTGAGCCGGTTCGATACTTGCGTGAAGAGATTGGACTTCGCAGCTTGTACGAATCTCTTCCATATTGCGTGTTCCGGATGAAAGTATCCGGAAGGTTTGCCAACGCTGGCTTATCCCGTGGGACATTGCGACCTCGACCGCTGACTATTAACCCTTTTTGGAATTTGACGTTTGCTTACGCCTTCGACGTTTTTTCCACGAATCGACTTGGCACTATGCTTTACCTTTCACCTTTTCTTTCCCTTGGACAGGACAGTCGGAGAACAGACGTGCCGAAAGACAGATATAGACAAGACTAATTTGTACGTGGTTTTTTGTTCGAATAAAGAAACCTTTCCTTTACACATGTGTTGTGTTCGTTATTTAAAACAAGCACATTTGTAACATTGCGTATCCAAGGAATATCAGTCGGCCAGGTGTCTTCCACTTGCATCAGGAAAGGTGGGCCGGTCCACCACGTTTCGTCGATCAATGAATCTGACTCCAAAATAGCACGGGTTGCAAAATCGCTACTATTTAAACGCCCCGGTACGAAACGCCATTCATTTGATTCTGTAAGGGTTTGAATTTCTCCAATCCGATGACTTACAAAGGGTTTGTAGAACGCTGCTGTGGCTCTTGTCCAATTTTTGACACAAGAACTGTCGGTCCAGAACCAACGCTGCCGTACGCTCCGGGTCAGAGCGCATTGGACATAACTTGCTAAGCGAGCACCAAGTAACGCGGCTTGCAATTCTAACTTTGCAACTGATATAGTTTTAATTGGTGCCAGTTTTGATTTTGCCATTACAAGACTAACTTTAACGTCTCCGTTTGTGTACACATTCCGGAGATACACTGCTGCGGCGAAAGCTTCTTGTAATGCATAACTAAATGTGTGCAATTCGGAATACTCAATAAGGTGTTCGTTATAAAAGAGACAACGAGAGACTCGAAAGTTCTCTAGCTCAAACAGTCGGTTAAGCCAGCTTTGCCACCACTGTTTTGGCTCTTCCGGAATTGCGTCGTCCCAGTTTAGGCCCCTTAACCCTAGCTCTCGATGCTTGATCTTGGCCTTGACAGTAACTGGAGACAATAACCCTAACGGGTCGAAGATACCGGCCAGTTTACTTAACAATCCTCTTCGGGTGAATATGATCTTTTCCAAGTTGGCGACCTGGAACGTCAGAACATCAGCGGTTGGCTTCCAACGTATACCGAGGACCTTTGTATCGGAGTCGTGCTCACCAAAGCTACAGCTGAAGTCCTCTGAGGATGATGTCTGGACAATGGAGAATTCTGAAGTGATCAGTTTCATGAGCTCCTGAGAATTTGATATCCACTGGTTCAGGTGGAAATCTCCTTTCCCAAGAATCTCCCGGACATCCTTTAGACGAATGAATGCTTCGGATACATCTTTGTCGCTGTCTAGGTAGTCATCAACATACAACTTCTCCATAATTGCACGAACGGCACTTTCCTTGTCTTCACCGTAGTCTGACGCGGTTCTTCGAATTGTATTGATGGCTACAAACGGTGAACACTTATCTCCGAAGGTAACTCGATCCATTTGGTACACACCTGTGCGACCAGAATCCTTATCTGGCCAAAGAAACCGGTGATACCTGTCATCTTCTGGCCGTAAACGAATGCGACTGAACATTGCAGTTATATCCGCGGTAAATGCCACTGCTCCTTCGCGAAACTTGATTAAGACGGTGGGTAATTCGTTCTGCAAAACTGGACCGGTTAATAACGCGTCGTTCAAGCACTTACCCCGATATTGGGCCGCAGAATCGAAGACCACACGTAGCTTCTTTTCTTTAGAAGATTTCTTGTAGACTCCATGATGAGGCAAGAAGTATTGGGGTCCAGTCAAGTCGGATGGATTGGTTATAAGCCTGGCATAACCCTCACTGATATATTTTTCTATCGCCTTGCGATAGTCAAATTCGTAGTTGGGGTCACTACGAAATCGCTTTAATAGCCCACATAGACGATGTTCCGCTAAGGGCTTATTATCGGGAAGATTAGGTTCTCCTTCTTTCCATGGAAGGGAAGCTTCATATCCGATTTTCAGTTTGCGTGTACCGTCGTCAACAATGCATTTAGCTCTCTGGGCTTCTGGACATAATCGCATGGGTACAATACTTTCCGTGCCAAAGGATTCAGTATTACAGAAGGCACGGAATTCTTGGTCCAAGGTGGAGACTGATTCTTCCATCAATAGATTGATCCGGGCTCGAGCCGGCTTTAGTGGAGTTCCAATAACCCCACGGGCTACCCAACCAAGTACGGTGTTTAAGGCGACCGGTTCACCGGAATTGCCTTTGCGTACTTCATTGGCAAGCATCAATTCGGAATGGTCTAGTCCCAGCAAAATGTCAACTGGACCTCCAGCTTCGTGCAAAGATAGGTCTGCCAGGTGCGGCCATTGACCCTGCAAACTTGACCAAGGTACAGGCACCACCGGGCTACATACTTTAGGTATCGAGTGTGCTTGAATAACAGCTCGATGACCGTCTGTTTGGGATTCTAGGCATAGTGTAACCTTCCGTGACGTACACTCCTTAGATGCCCCCGCTACCCCGCTAATACGAAGTTGATTTTCTTCGCCTTGCAGGCCTAGTTTATTAAGGAAACCTTCCCTAATCAATGTTGTGTCACTTCCCTCGTCCAGCATCAAAGTTGCGCGTTGACGGTTTCCGTCTTTATCAAGCACGGAGACAGGGATCACACCGAACGCTACTCTCTGTGCCACTCTTTTGGGCAGTATGGACGTTAGAAGACGCGGTCTTCTCCGGGGATTTAGAGTGGAGTAATCGGTTGTGACGACGCTTGCAATTAGTAATACCGCACTCCTTAGCGTTTCTACAATCACGGAAGTAGTGCTGGCCGCGTAGGCAGGCAAAACATAGCTTGTTCTTTTGTGCAAACTCCAAACGTTCTTGGACAGATAGGGCTTGAAAGGCTGCGCAAGAGGAAATGAGGTGCTCAGCTCCACATTTTACGCATTTGAGTGTTTTGCGGTTGGAGATAGGGTCTTCACAATGGTTATTGGGGGCTCCAGCCGTCCCAGCAGCCGTCTGATGGCTGTATACCTGTTTCTTGTTGAACCGGTTTTCTTGGGTTTTCTTACCGCTCTGTTCTGTGGCTATGTCATAGGCGTTTTGGTATGCCGCTGCCCGAGAACACAACCATCGCCCGAACTTTAACAAGGAGGCACTCTTGGGTTGGGATGCTTTGGCCTCGTTCCAGGCAAGACGGTCGTGAACCGTCAACTTGGCGGTAATCTTCTCGATTATGTCCGCGTGTGCCAATTCACCCATGCGAGCCAAGTCAAATAAATGCGTCCTTACCTTTTCGGCAAACCGCTTCGGAGCGGAAGCGTTGCCCTTCCCTGGCTCTAATTTATCCAAAGCTTGAAAATGGGCCGCCCGCATTACATCTCGGCGCCCACATGTTTCCTTTAACCGCCCGAGAGCTTCCTTGTAAGCCTCTTCACCACCTCCAAGTCCATAAACTATGTCCATGTTGTCTCCCCGCATACTTCTGCGAAGGATCGCCAATTTTTCTCCAGGAGACTTAGATGAATCATGGACTAGAGCCTTGAATAGGTCAATCCAGGAGAACCACTGCAGCGCACAGCCATCGTACGGTTCCAGGTCGGCTTTGATGGACGTCTGATGCCCATACTCCGAAGACCAAGAATCATAACAAGGTCTACCTTCCAGGTAGTCCTCGATCCAATCGTCATGAGCTGGGTATTTCCTCGGGCGTCGATTGTTGTGTCGACTGAGTTCCCAAGGTGAATCTTCATGTCTGGGAGACGCCCAGATCACGGATGGAGATGGTCCTTGTCCGACTAAGGCTGGTTGCCTGCGTTTGGACAGTCTGAGTTGTGCCGATTGGGACTCCAAATTTTCCATATCTTGTTGTGCTTGATCAGCCGCGGCTTGGGCTAATTGAGCTTCAGCTAAAGCCTTTTGTGCAGCTTCTTGACTTGAAACTACCTCAATACGCTTTTTTGCTGTTTCCTCTTCCAAACGACGTTCTTCTTCGTTAGGAGTATCCGAGGTTACTGAGGCTACCGCATCTGACTCGTATGTGGACTCGTTTGCTGATGGTACAAAATTACTGCTTTGTGATCCTACATAGAGTTCCACTGCTTCTTGTGCTTCTCCTACTTTCGACAAATATTGTATAAGTTTCCCTTCTTCAGCGGAGGCTTCTTCTTCGTCGAGGTCTTCGGAGAGCTTCTGCGTGATCTGTTCTAGTAGGCTGAAAGCATCACGAGCTCGTTTGAGTAAGGTTGCCGCGGTCCTTCTTGACTTGCTTTCCTTTATGGTCGTTTCTATATAAGTACAGCAAGTGCTGATCGTCCGCCGGCAACTAGCTCTTCTCTTCTTTAACTGTTCTACAGGTAGCGCACAGACATCCTCTGCAATCTTGTTTGTGTGGCTCGTCTGACTGACGGATAATTGAGAACGGCTTGATTCCGACATGGTGACACTCACTGCTGCAGGTGTAATCACTGGAAATGTACCACTCACCAACTATAACTATTCCACACGGGCTGACAGATTGCCAATTAACTGTTGATCCGGTCCCGCGAGGACCAAATGTTCAGATGGAGGACCAGATTTAAGCACGATTTCCCTAGATTACCCTTCTGTAACATAGAGAGAATTCTAACTCGGCTTAAATCGCTGAACTTGGAGCTTTGCTCCGTTGCAAGCCTTTTTACTGAGCAGTAAAGATGCACACGGCTCCAACGTCAAGCAAGAACTCTTTGTATTCTTCATACAAAATTACATTTATACTAAGCTGAAGTCTTTGTCGCTCATCGTCATCATTGGTCAGTTAAAGATTTTAAACGTCTAGAAACATGTGCGAAGTCTGTTTTTTGTCAGTCATAAATCGTCCTACGGGGGGCCCATGCAAAAGGTACCCCTTTTTTGGCCTGTCAATCGTAGGAGTCAGTTTTCAGCCTAGTTACATGTTAGTTACGCCTTTCTCGAGCTCCGTACATCTGGAGTTTAGGGAGAAAGGGTAAAGTTGTCAAAGTTGCATGCAAAGGTTGTAAAATTTAACATTTCGTCCGAACATCTTCAATAATGACAATCAACTGTTTAATTTAACTGCGCTCTCTGAAATGGATGGCAATGGGAGGAGATGTTAAATGAAATGAAAAATTTAATTGTAGAGAGCTAATGGAAATAACTCAATTAACTAACGATTAGCCAAATAAAAAATCAACTGATTCCCAACTACACGTAAAAATGGTATTTTAGCAAAAGGTCTAACTCAGGACATTTCATTATGTACTGGTAATGAATCCTTAGCGATTCTAAGCTAATAATAAATTGATCAAAACGACGGATTACTTGCCATGTAATTGTAGTCAAATGTTTCCTTTTCCTTATGTATGTAATTAAAATACTTTACATAAAATAATAAATGTAAACGCTTACTGTTTACTCATAATATCGATATTACTGCTGCTTTGGGAATTGTACTTGCTCCTCGGAAGTGGGAAGGCAACTAAGTTTACAGTAAATTGGAGGAGATATGTACCGAAGAAAATTGCGGTGGCCAAAGAACAAAACTATAAGGCTATTAGGGAACTTCTCCTCAACCCGGCGTACGCGCTTTTGGATGATGACTTTGGTAAATGTCGTTTATAATATTTTTATTCATTATTTTGCATTTCAGATACGGCTTCACAGGTTGCTTTGCTTGATTCCTGTAACGGAATGAAGGAACAGCGTTGTGGTGTTGTGCTGGAAAAAACGTTGCACGTGTATTGCTCACACGAAACTCGGTTACAACCATACGAGACTTTGAAATTGACTTGACTGCCTTGTCTTGCACGCAAATATTGCTACCAACTGATAAAGTGTCTACAAGCACGAAAATCCACAGAACCACTTCTAATACTATTCAAAGCAATTCTTTAAAACGAATATCTCAAAAACTACCTATCGAAACAATTCAAAAAGAAATAGTCGATTTTCAAGAAAATACTAACTTACAAATTAATCCCTCAACAGTTGACAGCATTGATATACTGTGGCGTTCCGTACCCGTGTTGAACCTTGTTGCTCCCCAGGCTCCTTGGCTGCTTTCCTCGAAGCGTCATCCTTGGGGAGTCGATGGGGTATGGCAAGGTGATTGCGGAGAGGGCGACAAGCCGAGGCTATCGAGGGGGTTAAAACACGTTGGCCTTGCTTGATTTGCACGTTTTGGGAGTGGATGGCGGATTCTTGGCGAAGGGCAAGGCCGGGTCAACGAAGGACCAACGTTGGAAGAGGGATATTCGCTAAAGAAAGGTCACCAAGTGATATTAAAGGGGGAAGGAAATGTAAAAGAGGGAGTCCGGTTTGGGACAGGAAAGGAAATACAACATTCGGAAAAGGCAGACCGCGACAATACAACCATCGACAATACAACCTAGGAATCGCAGGTAAAATATAGCCTAGTACAACCTGCTATCCATTTACAAGTCCAAGCAACCGACACACGTGACAGTCAAGTAGAAAAGCATGCATCTGCAGATACACTACAACCCGTCAACGCCATCCACTATTGCCAAAAGACACACTTACTCAACTGAAAAAGAATTTGCGGTAAAGTGTCCAAATGATAAGCAAATGTGAGAAGAACATTACAAAGAAATGTATACACTAATTAATCAATGTAATAACGATAAGACAAGGAACATCTCCGGTATACAAACATACCTACCTCCTAATTCGAATATTATCGACTACACAGAAGAGCAACAAGATTTGCCTAAAATAACGATTACAGAGGACTATGTACTATTGGAAACTCCTAACCAAAGCATGAAAGAGTCACATTCACGTTTTAGAATAAAAAACTGTAATACTTGCGGATTATCTTTTCAGCGTACCTATAACCTAGAGCGACACTTGCTTACCTGCAATGTTCCCAATAATAGCAATATAGCTTATAGTCAATCGTATTCTGTACTATGTAATACTAGACGTCAATTAATCAACAACATCTATAACATTGGCCTCGTTATATATCAACTTTACAAGGACAACAACATACCTTTCCTCCCGTCTAATGTTCCTAAAAAATTTAGTTTCCCAAAATTTAGGGTTCTCGTTCACTTACACAGCATATTTGTTATGTAAAAACATTCTGCCGTCTCAATATAGTATTTATAGAGTACCGCCAGTTTTATGTAAGCATTCACAGGCTAGACGCGGAAAATCTACTACTCTTCACTAGCCATACTTTCAGTCCAGCTGGTGGAAAATTATGCAACAGAGTAAATGACTGCTCTCGTATAATTAAAACAACTCTATGGTCATTACATGAAGTATTAAAGCAATACCTTAAAGAATCGAATGACAAAGATGAAGTTACCATATTTCGTATAAATATACAAGAATATTGTTACGGATCAAATTAATGTCCCTAACAAGTAGCTTCAGGTAAAGGGTGACACAATAAAGATTACGATCGTTAGCACGGTGTGTATAAAACGCGGACCGCAAAACAGCTCGCTCATTGGTTGAGTTCATTGGTTGAATGCTATTAAAGTTGATAGCAAGGATTATAGAATATATTCGCAAGTGGGCCAGAATACAAAAGCTACTATGAACAGCGTTTTGAAACGACGGTTCATACCAGAAGATAACAATAAAGTATTACAGTGTATGGCGGAAGCCGACTGGCTCAGAAAGGAGGACAATGCTATGGACCAGACCACCTTGGATACCCAATGTACAATACATTTTCAAGATAAATAATTACCAAACATTGATATCCAATACTGATTCAGTCCCTCCGATGCCGCAAAATGTCATCACCATGTATGGCTTCGAGGAAAATAAGCCTGGCCAAGTGCGAGTAACGGTTCACTCTAACCCCCGCCCCCACCGTGCTTTCTGGATCTTACCTACACCTTCCAATGATAAAATAGAAGTGGAAGGAGAGTCAGTTGGTGATCCTGTTGCGGATACTTATGTCGGCCGTCTTGGTGAAGACAACGGCAGTGACACTTTCACCTACCGTTTAAATATCAGTTCGGTGCAACGGAGAGACACCGATCCTGGCATCAAATTCCAAGTCTTCAGTATGGTGGGTACCAGCGAGGCATCTGAGCAGTACTCGATCCAGGCTGTTACCCACCAGCGACCCGAACCGGTTTTACCAGCAACTTCCGGCTCGACGACACGTTGTGCTATCGCTGAGCATTGGCCAATGTTTTCCCCGCTTCTTGGGCTTGCTTTTCCTGTTTTGCTAAGAGATTAGGCTGTTTTTAAATGATCTGCTTAGCTTCGAAGTTTCCAATTTCATGTTTCCCGTCCTACGGATTAGGTTATGGCGCAATCCAAAGTCACAGTTGTGTCGATAACGTTGCTAGTCGCGAATTAAACTGCTGCTGATTAATACTTCAATTCCAGTCTAGCTCATGTTAACCTCGCCTCTGAAAAGAATCGCATATCACGATCCAAAGGAACCATAATATGACCATTTTCCCTTTTTTTGCGAATAAGAACGCTAAGGCAGTTAGAATCGACTCTTAACCAAGACTACGGAAAAGGCGTTGGCGTGCGAACACTTTTGGAGTGCTATGAAATTCTATTAATGGACCAAATCGCTTTCGGGAAATTGGTCAAAGAAGGTCGTGTGGGTCATTCTTCTCTACTGTATGTCGTATCCATTTTTAAACTCCATTTTTACCATATCGACGAAAGAGTGAAGCAAGTTTTGCAATTGCTATAACGGACGAAAGACATTAGTGTTTGGTGAACTATAAGTTCGCTATATCAAAAAATTTCAAATTAGCCGTCTATTACACATTAAACTGGGTTTTCATGCCATAAATGGAACCAAAAATGCTACAAGTTCCTTCCAATACACAGCATAATTGCAATTAAAAAACAACAACAGAATTTGAAGAAAATGAAGAAAGTTGACAAAGACTCGAAGTACCTATACTTATTCAAATCTTGCACACACCGCTGGTCCATGGAGTCGCGAATGAACTTCGTGCTGAAGATTTCTTGGTCTAGTGGATAAAATGAGCATAAGCATTCAAAACCAAGTGGGCTGATGTGTCCGCCTAATTTTGTGCGAATTTCTCCAGCACAATTCTGTAAAAGCGTAAGAAATAATGTACAATTTATAAGTTAACTTCAAATTAATACAGAAATAATAGAATAATACTTTTTTAAGTAACTTAATAATTAACTGAAGTTAATTAGCTTGGGGAAGTAACTCACAAGGAACAGAGGACGTATTTCAGTCCCTCTCTGATTTCCCCTAAGAGGGATTCAGGGAAGTCGGGCGGTAAAGGGCATACGGAGAAACGCATACAATGCCCAGAATAGGTTGTGAATAACATATTGTCAAGTATCTCAATGTTAAGCGGTTCCTTCACTGAAGACATAGCTCCCCAACTCTTGTGGCGGAAAAGGACCTCATTCGGATCAACATCGCTGTCATTTAAACTCAGGAGATTTAGCCTAAAAAAAAGAAAAAGCGCGATGCTTTTGCGCGAAAACCAATGCGCGATCTCCTTGAACAAAACAATTACATTTTAATAAAGTACTACTGAACAAATAAAAAAATCCTACTGAAACTCCTTGGAGCAAAGATGGAGTATCAAAGGAACAAGCTAAGCTTAAAAAAATCATCGCAAATGAGCGGAGCAGCACACGGCACTTCTATACGGAGCTCCATCTGAAGCCCATAACAGCCTGGGACCAAGCAAATACTAATTTAAAAAAAAAATAGTTCATTCAAATTAAAATACTTTAACTCCAGTAACAAACGCCAAGGAAGAAACTGATGAATTTGATTGCAGCTCACAAGAAGCTTCGTTTTCTTCTAATGGACGGAATTTAACGACATAAAGGCAGAGACGTCATCGAAGACAATATTCAGTAATAACGCAGGAGATGCAATGGATAGCCTATTTAAATAAAAACATCCTTAGTACACAATTTAAAAAACAAGAATTTAAAACTTACTCCGCCTCTTCAACACCACACGAAATACCGTCCCTTGCCTGCTGGTCATCCACGGGTCCCACAATGCCCCCGAACCACGCCCACCAAACGCCGGAGTAGCTCCGTTGCTACAATTTAAAACACGTGGAAAATGAGCGGACCTGCTCGTGGTATTTCCCCAATACGGAATATTAGCACAACGGAGCTCTATCTGAAGCCTATTATCGAATGACACGGCAGATATTAATAAAAAAAAATCTGGTTCATTCAAATAAAAAAATTACCATGCGTAATGACCACCAAAGATGAAACTGGCAAATCTGATAACTGCATAAAGTGGACGGAGTTTAGCGTCATAAAGGCTTCCATTAAAGATAATCTTCGGCAGTGGATCCAGTTGAAAAGCCTTTTTTAACAAAAAAATAAAACTATTAGTATTCGATAAAAAGAAATAAGATAAAAACTTACTCCACTTCTTACACCCACACTCGAACTCAACCCTGGCCTGCCTAACTTCCATCGGGCTGCAAAATCCATCCAAACCACGCCCCCAAACCCAAGAAAAGCTCCGTTGCTACCATTTAAAGACCTAATACGCGAAGACCTAACGCATAATGGAGCAACGGAAGCTTTTCTGCCCCCCAGAAGGTTACATTGCAGCAAATCTTTAGGCGATTTACCGCAACCAAACCTCCTAGCATACCTGGTGCCCTCTGGGTTTCCTAGTTCCATCACACGAAAGGGCGAATCCGAATCAAAGGCGACGTACAGACGATCAGCGGGATCAGCTAGGACGGCGTTCAAAGGCAAGGCAAGGGTTGAGGGAAGAGCTATAATGATGACGATGATCTTCGGTGCTGCAGCTGGAGAAATCGCATAGATGCACGGATAATTTTCTTTAGGAATGCCTTCGCATTAACTAGCGAGGAAAGAGCACTAGGGGCTCGAAAAAGGAAGCCTAGAGCATTGAATGAGAAAACCCGAAAAATTTCACTACAGAAAACTCCGGTTGGAGCGATATTATCAAAGGAACAACTTACCCTGCAAAGAACCTTCCCAAATATTCGGACCAGCTCACAAATGTGTCAGACGGAATATTAGCGCAAACGACGCTTCATCTCAAGCCAACAATTGCCTACATGATCAAGCAGATATTCATTTTCAAAAATTTAGTTCATTGAACATAAGAACACTTTACCTTCAGTTATAAACGCCATGGACAAAACTAGTGAATTTAGCAACGGCAGCTCACAAGAATCTTCGTCTTCTTCTTAAGTGGATGATATTTTGCTGTGACCGCTTTCATTAGCTTCATTTTATATTTTATATTAGCTTCATTTCATATTTCATTTTAGCTTCCTTTTGGCTCCGAGAACTAGAAAAGAGAAAACAACCAGTATTAACCACTATGAAAGACGCTATAATGTATGGTATTCGGCGTTTGTACCTTTTGTCGACACTCGGTGAATAAGACAAGAAAGAGTTAAAGTTCCAGACGATTGAGTCGTTGGCCAAGTCGACTTATTCACATCTTCCTTGTCGTTTCGAGACATTGGACGAGTTTCGCAGCCCAAAGAGGTTTCCTTTCTCCCTTCTTTCCGCGGTCTACAATACGGAGGTCCTACAAAACAACACAGAAAGGAGAAAAAAAGTTAGTGGGAACTTATACAAACGAGTCAAAGGCTAAATCCTAAAAACGACATTTTCTTTCTAACGCAAAAGACTTTCCGAATCTCAAAGAACATGTACAAAATCTTTTACTTTGCACTAAATTAAAGGATAAATTGGACTATAATATTCAGTATTTTGAATTTTAGCGCTCCTTAAAAAGAATGTCTCAAGAGACTCAAATGAGAAGAAATTTCCCTCAAAAGTTGGAGAATTTAACAGCTATTTGGGGAAACGAAAAGGTTACTTCGACTTCCAAAATTTGATATCGTCTTCGGTAGACAAGCTTGAAAACAGCGCGGATTTGAAGAAAGCTCACCAAAGGAACCAGACTACAGGGCTTACGCATGGTCCAATACAAAGCGCTCCTTTTTCTAAACCCTATTGGGAAAAATGGGGAAAATTAGCACCGAAAAGGCATTAAACTTAATGTCAAACGTAATACCGTCAGTACAGAAAATCCACCAGGGAGTCCCATGTCCACTCAGCTCAAGTCAGGAGCTCAAGGTCATCTGAACCCCAGGACCAAGGATTGCTTAACGTGTCCACCTTCTTATTGGGAGCCAAAAACTAAATAAAAAGATATTACTATACTTGTAACTAACACGGCATACGATCAGCTCAGTTCTCTTCCGGGTGTTTTCTCAGAAATTTACAAGAAATGACCCTAAGCTGAGATAAAATCTCCCTAAAAAATGACAAAATGCGACAAGTTTGAAAGAAAGAAAACACTGACCAAGAACTGTTTTCATTCTTTCAAACCGAATTCTTCGAATTTGTTTATAAAAATAAGTTTGACTTGCCCAAAAAGACGAATGTAATGTAGAAGAAGTAATGCACGAAATGTACTCCCCTCTCTGGAAAGACTCCAATGTGTCCCTTCCCCAGCCTCTAGACGTAGCAGGGGTAGAAAATACGACAATTTTTCCCCAAGTCGACCAGGTGCAGGTTCTGCTCCCTTTTCTTAATTGTTGCAACCCAGAACCCTTCGAGAGTTCTTCCTCCTTTTCTCTCGTGGTCTCATGAGCGTCCTAGAAAAAAAAGGAACAAGAATTAAAACGGTAAAATAGGAATAAAAGCTCTAAAACTCAGCTACTGAAACACTTGAAAATGAGTTTACCTTCTATGAACCTATTACCAATATGTTCAAACATAAAGTGAACGCTTCGGCTAGGGAAAGAAACCAAAAAACCACATTGGAAAAAATAAAAATAAGCTCTTATCTCTTCTGAAAAGTTCTTATCCGGCCCCCAGAAGTTGGCTGAGCGGAACGGGAAGAGAGAAAGGACCACACACTGAACACTTACAAACTGTTTGTGAAATTTGTCACCACCTAATAAATAGAAAAGGAACAACTCTTAGTAATGCTGTTCATGTTTAAACACAACTTTGTAAGGTCTTCAGCTTTAACAAGTTTCATTTGAGTGACGGAAAAAGCACGTCATCCCACCCGACTTGACAAACCGAAACCTGGCGGACCAGCCGTGTATGCGAATGCTCTCGCGTTGAGCGGCACGGAACAAAGACAGCATATCGTTCGCTACGCTCGCTTCGGGCGCGGTACCGGCTATGGCGACCATTGCTGGGGAATATTTAATATTACCTTTTTCAACCGGAAAATGGGAAAAATTGGTTTCCACTGATACTTTATTTTTTTTTAAACACGGGATTTTTCCCTGGGAGTGTATCTTTGTTGGTAGTTACGAGACTTGATGAATTAAGCGAAATTTGACTATGGCTAAAATTAGATTTGATTTTTTTTTAAGTGGAGAAATAATTTTCGTCTCAGTAAAGGAAACGAAAGGCAGTGTACGGGAACTTGAGACTTATTGTTAAGCGAATTAATGGCAATGTGTAGCCAGTGGGAGCGAACAAACTTGAAAACGTTCGAAAACCTAGTGACGCAGGAATAATTCGAGAATATTCGGTAATGACGCTTTTAATTAACAAAGTGTGAAAATATGCACGCTGGTTGCTTAACAGTTAAGCTTTGATTGCTTTCAGTTTGACTAAAATCCGATGGAGTCGATAAATTTAAAAATAAAACGGGAGCAAATTACCTGACGTGTGCTACACTGGGCGTCTGTTCACAATATGGCTTGGGTTCTCTAATTCCGTCGTCTACGCAAAGTGGCGGCGAGTGCCTACATAAACAAAGGTCTGTATCTTTGGCAAAGGTTTTACGCAAATCAGGCTTCAAACAAATCATGCATACTGAAAACATTGCATCGGTTTCTGCTTTTCGTAGTATGGTATTTGTAGGTCGACACTTCAGTAAATCCAATTAGCTTTACTTTAGCTTTAAGTTCGTTTTACAATGTACGGTCATTTTGTTTCCATGCACCGAGCTTCTCTATTTTGCAACTATTTTCCGAACAGCAGCAGGAGAGTTTTAGGAGTGTTGTTTATTTCCAAATGTACTATTTAGAACCCACTTTTCTCGAAAATTGCATGACAGGACTGCTAACACACGATTTATTTTTTCAAGTCTATTAAATAAGGCACAAGCATACCTGCAATATTACGCTAGGAACATTATTGTCAAAGGTGTTGACAAATATCCAATCATCACACATCTCAAGAAAACTTGCGGCAACTTTGCTCGTGTTACAGGTCGAATTGTTATGGCGGAGTTGGAAATGAGTCAAGAAATTAGCCCCTCAGTGGCGCGCCGAAAATAATGTTGCCGTATGGTGTGGCCATCTAACAGCACTTTTAACAAACAGCTCTTAGCTTCATTCGGGGCGTGCCTTATCGGTTTGAACTAAGCATCGTTTACGTCAAGTGAGGTCTGCTGGCTTAACCTGTTTTGGGGGCCTTTTTCTCTCTTTGGTAATCTTCGATTCTTGCGTCTGTTAACTTGTCATTTCCATGTTACTTATTAACAATAGTGTTGCGTTAAAACGTGTCGGCGTTGAAGACCATTTTATGGAAAAACAAAGGATCTGGCGGGGAACCAACCAACTTCAATTTCCAGGCCCAACTAACGTGAAAAAGACCATCCATCACTCGCAATTGAAATGGGTGAACACTTTCAACCTTGTCGGTGGTGAACGTCGAATAAGCGCGAGGCAACGTTTCTGGAATTACGTGAACTTGGATCTTAATGACTGCGTTGGAAGCTGAACCGGATGCTACCTGGAAAGTTTCCACTTTTTATGATGCAGTTGACAAATTCATGTATGGCAGTTGTTAAGGTAACCAACACATTTAATTAGCAATTACTTGCAGTCAAAGGGAGTGTACATTAATTCTAATTGTTTGATCCTAAGAAGACAATGGGAACTTGAAGCAACGCATAGAGAAGCAAAGTATAGCAATAGTTTCTGCCATGAATATGGAGTTCTGTTCCAGTTTTATCTGTATTTTGTTTCCTGTGGTGGGGAACCAGGCTGCTCCTGAGCACCCCTGTTCTGTTTTTGATCCATCAGTGTAGACTTGGGTGAAATTTTGATAGTGCTCTGATACTAACTCGCTGCAGAGTGTTCGGGTTTCAGTACTATTTCTACTTCGGGGAAAACTTGTTAGTAATTATCTTATCCCAGGGGTTTTGGTGAGCATGGGGCGTGGGGTTCGGCCAATGTTTTCTTATTGTTAGGTTGCCAGGTTAGGCCTAGGGGTAGTCGCCGTGACTGAGGTCATGCTAAAAGAAGGTTACGGGGGTAACGAAACAAGAGGCCTGACGTAGCAGAGTTGAAGAGAGAAAGTCGTAATACCAGAGAGCTAACAGTAAAGCCGAATGTAGGTATACTTGTGATGCGTTATTACTTTAACCTGGTGTACGAGTGTTTATGTTTGGCAGACCAAATAAGTAGTATAGGTACCACCATTACTGCCACCTCCATTACTGCCGCACCAATAGGAAGCCTCCATTTCTCCCAAGCCCCGCCCCTTTTATGGCTGCACCAATAGGATGCCTTCATTTCTCCCCTAGTCCCCGCCCTGACGCCTGCGCAGTATGGTTTGACAACACCTAGTTTCTAGCGTTTCAGCCACTTTCACGTTGGCGCTGTCCTCACAATTGAGCAGCTCTCGTGTCGACAACAGTGTCCTCCGCAAACAAACTTAATTACCATTAAAGTTAAAGACACTTTTTCGGACTCGACATTAAAGTTAAAGACACTTTTTCAGGATTACCATTAAAGTTAAAGACACTTTTTCAGATTCGACATTAAAGTTAAGGACACTTTTTCGAGAATAGACATTAAAGTTAAAGACACTTTTCGAGATTCATCATTTAAGTTAAAGACACTTTTTTCACAAAATACACACACATTTAAGTAAAGACACTTTTCCAAAAATAGACATTAAAGTTAATGACACTTTTTCGGAGATAGACATTTAAATTAAAGACACTTTTTGTAAGTTTAACCTTCGAAATGTATTTTCTTTCAACAAATACAATTACAAATTCATTCGAAATAATGGTTGGTGGTTTCACTACACTGTAAGATTTTTTTTGGAGAGTGTGCCATCATGCTCATCAGGCTATCAACTGTTGCACACACACTGATAACACCAACTCACCAACTCTTGCGTTTGCACAACCCCTCTGGCTAGGATGCTTGTCAGCTCACACTCATGTGTTTGACACCCCATCAAGCTGTGGCTGTTATTGAGTATTCGAGAATACCATATAGTTTTTCATTGGCGCGCACTGTCAAACGTGTCACTTTGCTTTTCAATTGACCTGACGCATTGTTATAATGTTTGTCAAAAGCATACTCGTTGGGAGAGTCTTTCAATTTTTTTATCACATCGTTTAAAAACATTTTTCTCACCAATATTTGCTTCACAGTTTTTTCCCCATTGTTTAACTGTTCCATCACAACACTTAGCACTATTTTTAACATAATGTTGGAGTGTTCTTGTCCACATTTTAATATAACACTGAGTGCTTCACTTTTGGTATCCATAGCGAATTGTTCTATAGAGAAAAAATTTGGAACAATACAATTTATCGATGGCGAGGGGATATAGTCGTGATCGAATGTTGGGTCGATATACAATTCTGCACGAGTTCGCACCCTCAAGCTCTTTGTATCTAAAACGAGTTTAGATTATTTATTTGAACATAAACTTTGTGATAATAATTACAGTTTGCCATGATGTTGGAGTAAAGCTTATGCGAGCGTCCACAAGAACTTCATTTATTTGTTATGTAGTAATATTTATTGTTATCACGTGTTACTACGTTTTTGATAACCTTCACAGCAGCACTGTAAATACCAAATTTACCCAAAATGAATTTTAACGTGTTGAATACATTTCAATACATACAAACATTTACAGAATTATAGTTGTTAAATGTGCAGGTGTACACAAACATTGGTTCTACAATTTCTGTAGAAGTCCACGTGGATTGCATATAGTCATTCCACAGGAAATGATCGGCAACATCCATCGACCGGGTCAGTCCATCATCAAGCAGACATCCGTTAATAGATTGAATAGAAGCGGTCTCACCACCAACGAATAGGTTCACAAGCATTCTTTGTTGAGAAGGTTCTGGAATAAACCGGAAAGCACCATCTTGCGCGCAAACCCAAATTTCGTTGAAATTGTTGTGAAACACAATCGGATCTTCGTTATGTATAAATTTAATACATGCTTGACTCGAACTATCACACGTTACAAGACATTGATAACCATTTGCAGTTGCTATGTAAATACAAAATTTACCCAAAGCAGTAACAAAACTTTTTGGAGAGCGTGCCATCATGCTCGTCGGGCAGTCAACTGTCGCACACGCACACACTCTCTGATAACGCCAGTGCACTCTACACACACACTAGAATGTTCAACGATACCAACTCTTGCGCTTGCGCACCCCTCAAGCTGAGTCGATTGTATAATATCACAATAAACGTATAAATTGTGAGCACCACTTTTCAGATCTGGTGTTAGACTCGAATTACATTCCCCACGACCTTTGACCACCCGTAATTTGTCCTGATCCATGAACCCTAAGATAGCTTTAACCCGTGCCGGTAAAATAATTTCGCAAGCTTCCAAATCGGAACTCGGGGGTAGTTTCAAGCTCACTGTTTTCTTTTTGTCACGGTAAACAAATTCGACTCTCCGAGATTTATCCAATAGAGTCGGAAACATACGGTCAAGACCACTGTTGAGATCGCTCACCAACCGATCTATAGAATCGTACACTTCCAAATTGTGTAAATTGATTTTAGTTAGCTCTTCCTTCGATGAAATTTCTACTACTTCTTTGGTTAAACCATCAGTCTGTTTTTTAGATTTGATTTCACTGTGTGCAATCATAAAATTCTCTTCTTCGCTTAAAGTATGCATACTGTTCACAAATAGAAATTCCACCAAAGCCACCTCATACTCATCTACAGGGACATGTATTGGTTCGCACAATAGAGTTCGATAATTACTCATAGTATTATGAGGATAATGCGACATGGATGAGTTAGAAGGTAACGTGATATACTTTTCATTGTGGGTCATGGTGACTGTCGACTAGATCGCATGCGACCCGAATACAGATTGCTGGGAGGTTGTTTTAAAGTCTTCCGTGTGCGGACAAAGTCTTGCCAGAAAGGTGTTAACTCTCGAGCGTTTACCCAAGTATTGAACTCGGTTGGCCAACCTTTCCATGTTATATAGTACTCGGTCTCACCCACCGAGTTGCAACGTTGTTTGAGCACTTTTTCGATGGGGTACAAAGCTTTAAAGTTAGGTGGCGCCACATGGGTTAATTCAATACCGTAAAATTGACCAATAATATCTTCATTTTGGAGATCAACTAAATTGTAAGTTACAGGTTGAGTAAGATTCACCGTTTCAATCTTGTATATCTCGTATGTGTTTTGAACAATATAGCCTTTATTAAAAAATGGTTTTGTATCGTTTTTAATCCGTACGTAATCACCTACACTGAAGGTGGGCTGACGAGTTTTAACAGCTGCACTGCGCATCTTATGAATATGTCGAGCTACCTCATCTTGGTTTTCCACGGTGACTTCCACAGGAGCCCGACCAATGGTTCGATGGTAACTCCGATTGTAGTTATCCACTAATTGTGGCAACACATCTATGAAACGTTCGGTATGATGTTGAGTCATGTAACGCGAGATTCTCTCTAGGAGGGTGCGATGGACTCGTTCCACAATCGGTGCTTTAGTTTCTTGAGTCCGAGTTAGATAAAATTTGACACCTACGTCTTTAAGATATTTTTGGAACGCGTTATTGAGAAATTCTGTACCCTGATCCGTGTTGAAATGTTTGGGTATTAATCTTGTGTTTGTAATATGTTGTTGTAAGGTTGCGAGTACAGTAGGTCCAGTCTTGTTGGAGATAGGATAGACCCAGAGATAACGACTATGAACATCAATAATAGTAAAAAGAAAGTTCATTCCATTATTCATTCGACTCCAGCATTGTACATCAACCAAATCAGCCTGCCAAAGATCATGAAGCGTAGAAGTGATTACATATCGACGTGGAAAGCGACGAGGATTGTTCCGATGTAGAGTATAACTATTAAGATAGCTCAAAGCTTGACGGGCGGTGGTAAGGTTAATATTAGCGGCTTTCGGGTATTGCTGTTTGGCGTAATGCAACAAACGTTGTAAACCACCATAAGCACCCAAAGACGAAGGATCCGTATAGAGTTGATGCCAATCGTCTCGAGTAAGCCATGTCTTTTCTACCATTTCATGCTAAATTTTGCCACTGAGGACTTGATCCAGCTCGAGCGCGTTTATACGATCGGGTGACTCTAGGGCTGGGTGGAGTGATACCGCGCGAATGGAGCAGTTTCAAACGTTCAATCTCTTTTAGCCGTTTCTCTTTAACAATAAGCTGGGTGGGAAAATTAATATCGGCTAACGCGCGTGAAAAATCATCCATTCGAGGTAAAAAGCGACCCTTGTTGTGTGAAAAGAGATCTCTCATGTAATCTGACACATGGCTGTTTTCTATAGTTTCCCCATATAGTTTTAGAGTACTGTCAGGATTAACTGTAATTATGTGTGCATATTCAGATTTTGTAAGATACTCGCTAGCTGTCAACGCTTTCTCACGATATTGGTCGTCCACTTTAACCATAAATTGGGTAACGCTGGGGGTCTCTTCAACACTTGACTGCAATGGACTATCATACATGTCGGGTTTAGAAATGTTATTAATCGGTGTTTGAAAGGGTTGTGGTGAACAGCTGCCAGTGTTGTTTACACGTGTGGGTGTTAAATCACACTCAACACCCTCACGTTTTAAAGATGGAACCGCGGGAACAGAGGGTAAAGAAACATGTGTTGACGATGCAGCCCTCTCATGACCTGGGTGAGCAGCCTTGTAGCGTTGAAACGTTTTTTCAAACAGGTGCAACTTATTCTCAATGCTTAATTCAGGATTATTGAGAATATTCCGCATTTCCTCTTCCGCCCGATAAAATTCTGTTAGTTTGAAACTGGGGGGCGGTTTTATGGCAGACTGCGATTCCCGATGCAAAACTTGATCAATTTTGTTGGCTATGTCTAGCGGCACTAACCGCATGGGACGCGCTGCTTTGGCCATGGCGACGTAAAAAAGCTAAAGCGGGGTTAAGTACTTTTAAAATAAATCCTCCACCCTTCTATACTATTCGTTTATGACGATAGCGGAAACTCTGTTTGGATTGAGCCAAATCTCGAAGAATAAACTTGAAACGACGTAGCTTTTGTTTCTCTTTTTCCTGAAGAGGGATAACACCCTTGACTAAATTCAAGATGATTTCGCAAATAACGTTAATAAGGGGTCGGTCAGCGTTCTGAAGGATAATTTGACGGAGTTTGGGCTGACAGCGACATAAAGTTTTCAAATAAGGTTTGTATTTCTTCACCTGTTTAAGACACATCCTCTCGTTGTCTGTTTACCTCCAAAGCCAGTGTGCGACTAAAGGTTTGCCCACTCGAAGATCGCGCTTTAAAGGCTAAAATAAGACGCGTCATAATCGACAACCATTCAACTAGAGTTTGAAGGGTTTGCGCGGCAACCTGTCGACAGCGAGTGCGCCATTTCTTCCCAAATCTTTTATCATGAACCATCTTGCAGCTTCAAAGGTTGAGTGACAACTAAACTAGACATGGGTTATAGACACAATTTAAACTTTATTCATCATCTTCATTACAATATCCGTAAGCGTGACTGGTAACAAGATCTAGGAGCCAGAAACGTTTATCATCAAGAGCAGACAATGACAATTTACGAGTTTGATAAGTATAAATTTGATGGTTGAATGAGCGGAGAGTGGTATTGGTAGTATATACCTCGCTGCGCTCACCATACAACACTTGACGGTAAAGGTCTAACGATAATTCACGACGGGTGGCTTCTCGGGTAGTGCCCTTGGCCTTTCGTTGTTCTTCACCCGTGTCAAAACGTATACAATAGAGTTTGGGTCGTAAAGCTACAATTTCCACAATACGGTTTTGTCCAGCCTCGTTCTTAAACATGCCTAGACGTTTATCGTTGTCAGCATAGTAATATGGACTGGATGGATGTTGGTTGGAGGTATCAAAGTGGGTGGTTAGACGATGACGCATCTCTTCCCAGAATCCGGTAGGGCTTTCCACACTGTAGCAAAAACTGTCGGTATCGGTAAAAACCAAGCGGCAGCGCGAACCAAAATGTGGGCGAATAATGTTGTAGTGGAAATCGTACATATGCATTTTGGCTAATTCCAATATTGCAAAACCTACAAGGATTGGTTTGTTATAAAAAACGTCGGTTTTTCTCATCTGGATGAGTGCTAAATCATTCGAAATGCGTCGTGCATGGCTGAAGGCTGGACTGGCTGTTAAACTCACAAGAGTTTTCTCGTTGTTTATTACGTAGATGTTGACTCGGTTGTCTACGTTTTCTACAGTTTTACCTGAAATGTTAACCGAAGGTTAGTCAAAAGTATGAGTTTAAGTTAGAATGATTTTACCAAAGATGGAATTATTCATCAGTTTGAATGATTCACGATCAGCGTCATTGGTGGCGGCAGCTCGCAAAGCGGTGTTGCATTCGATGTAGGGCTGAAACAGCGTTGTCTGACGAAATCTGATACCACCATGCATTCGGATCACTAACAATCCGTGACTTAAAGCCAGCTGCAACATTCTGTAATGAATCAGATATTTTTCTTTAGCGTTTAAGGTGACACATAGTTTTTCAACACGAGAGGGAAATGTTTTCCCATCCTTCAGATAATGCTCTTGGATTGCGGGGCTTAGCATATCCCATGTTATTTGTTCTTTGCGAGACATAAAGGGAAAATCGTCGTGTTCTTCGTGTAAATGGGCAGGATATTCCATGTCGACTAGTAGGGCATAACCATAGAGCGAATCTGGGGTTAACGAGAGGATTTCGTTCAAACTGGGGCATTCTTTGGTTGATAACCAGCAAATTCCATCGGTGGGTAAAGCTTGAACCATCGCCCATCCATACAAGTTGTTAGCATCGATATATTCGATGGAGCTATTAGGGCGTGTAGGATCATAATGTGGCAAGTCTGGTAAATTGGCTACAGCATGACGTTGGGACACCATGGTTAGCCCCCCTCGCACGTTTTGTTTAACCATACTATGCATGGTTACATCGGTCATAAGTTCCATCGTCACCCCCGTTGTGTACAAACAGGCGTTCCAGCTAAAATGCGAAATGCTGTAAAAATGGGCTACATCCAAACCCGAATGGTGATAGGTTGTTTGACGTAAGGTGGAAAAGCAGTCGGCTAGAATGCGGACATCGCACTCTAAATACAAGTTGTGATAGTCGCGTAATGTGCGACATTGGAAAGTATCCCAAACGTTTTGTGCATGAATGTAATCCTCATCTGAAACTGAGCAACCAGTTAGGGTGGAGAAAAAGGCCAGTTGAGATGGTAAATGTGGTAAATCAAGAGCTGTCAGACTAGTCATGAACTCGTAGGGAAATATCCCTTTGCGCGCTAAGAGTTTGAGTTTCTCTTGATTCCCCGCTACCGCAGCCGCACGGTTCAAACATTGAAAGGAGTGGAGCCCCTTTTTCAAGAGAACTTGAGCCCAACGTTCCAAACTAGTGTTCATAAATTGAAGACTGTCCAGAAAGCGAACGTTATCAACTTTAAAAGTCAAGAACTTTTCCATGGATTTGGGGATAATGTCAATGTCTTGCCCGTAATGCTCCAATGCTTGACAGATGAAATGTCCATCGTAATTCCTAGAAACAACAGATTATTTGGATTCGGTTTATCGGTTTTCACAGATACTTACTGTAAATTGTGGAAGTAGACAGGTAATTCGTAGTTTTCCAATTTACAATGGAGATTACAACCTTGGTGAGCAATACCCCGGAAAGAACCGTCAAAATGATCATGATCTATCATACGCTCGGACAAATCTTGGGGTAAGGGTTTCTTGCAGTGTACGCATATAGTAGCTGTATGTCGGGCTCTTATTGCCATTGACACATCTTTTTCATTGAGGGGAAAATTTGTTGAGCGCACCACTTGTTCAAGATTTGCTGCTGTTTCTAAGATGTTTTGTAGGAAAATCTGACCTGCATTAGGGCCAACATAGCGCTGGTATGCCACTTCACTCCCCTGCAGGTCGAGCACCAAATAACAAAAAGATAGAGCTTCGTGACGATGAAGCTTTTGATTGACGGGAGAGTGTTCTTCATCAGTTGGATCATAAGAAACTAAAAGAGATTCAAAATCGGCAAAAGCTATGTAAGGGGCACGTTGTGCTGCATTAAAACATCGCATCTGAACAAAATCGTTCTTCCCAGGAGTGGGGAGTCGAACTGCTTTTTGTTTGTTTTCCAAACAGTACATTTTATGAGCATCTAGGGACCGGGAACTTTTAAACGCGTTTAGACATTTGAGACAATAATGATCCTTATGTAGTTGATCTTTACCCAACAAACGATTTGGTGAAAGAATAGGCCAGAAATGTCCTTGCCCCAGACCGGTGCATGTATACAAAAGATTAACCGGTTCTTGGCAGAGGGTGGTGTTGGGTTTGAAAAAGGTTTTCCCAGAAATACGAAAAGGATAAATATTTCGAGGGGTGGCAACAAGAGTTGGTGGGAGTTTAGAGCGTTTAGGATTTTCTGCTTCTTCATCACTCTCGTCAAAACATCCAAACGGTAAAGTATCAAAAGCTAAGATATTAATAGCGATTGAATGGGCTTCTTCAAAAGCAGTTATGTCTTGAATTTTAACAGGATAGGTTAGCACTTGTGGATTAATGGTCGGTAATCTGTCGGGATAACGGGCGAAGAGATCATCTAAACTTTTAGCACTATGATGTTTTATAAAAAACTGAGAATTTTCGTCAGTTGCAGCATGTTGACGAGCTAGCACCGCTTTGACCGCGTAGACAAAACATTGATCACCGCAACGTTCGATATTAACAACAGCTTTGCGTTTAGCGATGCCGGCAGGTAACCGTATCTGGTTAGAGTCGTTACCACTACCTGCCATAGGAACAAACGTGGTCACTGAAGCTCGAAGCTCACTAATGTACTCCATCCGCCAACCAGAACCAGCTTGATTCTGACGATTGTGGATCACGTTGGCAATATGATCAAATGCATTTTGCATAACTTGATTTAAATCTGAAGTTGGGAGCACGATAACATACACACTGTGGAAAAAACGGGGGTAGCGTTCGCTGCGGTTGATTTCAGGAGTGTTTATGATTTTACTCATAACGCTATGAACTACAAATTTGATTTTCACAGACAAACTCTTTCGTAGTTTAGCTTTCAATAATCCGAGAATTTGTGAACTATACTCGCTCATCAATTGTTCGGCTGTTACAATCGGGTAACGCTCAGGTCCAACAATCAATCGATATTCCCGCAAATGTCCAGCTAGTGTACTATTCAATTAAAAAAATTCATTGTGGTTAGATTCAATCGATTGCGGTGGTGGTATATTGGGTGTGAGAGGTTCTGCAACACTTGTTGGAGGGGGTGGTGAAAGGGCGATCGTTGGCAGAGGATTTAAAATTTGACGACGACGTTTCAAACGTCGTTGTCGACGCTTGATGCCGCGATTGAGAGTTCGAGTACGGATTGATGGGTGTGGAGCGGGGAATTCTTCGCCAGCACCTGCTTGTGACTCGTCATCCTCATCAACATCAATACCTAATTCACGAATCAAATCGCCTAAGATTGGACTATATTCAGAATTCATTGTCAAACGCTGTCCTGAGGGCTACTGAGCACGATTTTCATGGCGTGTTAGTGCTTAAAGACTCGGAACTAGAAGAGGAGGAACTCATTTGTTAGTATGGAGGCGTTGTTTAGACATCCAGTGCGCATCCTCATTGCTGGTTCTTCACAATCGGGTAAAAGCGAGGTGGTAGCCCAGCTGCTTCGACAACTATCGTCAATGTTCACTCCCTGTCCTGAACGTATACGCTATTGTTATGGAGCGTGGCAACCGCTTTTTGCACAACTCCAGTCGGAGTTGTACAATATTACCTTTCAAGCCGGGTTTGACGAAAATGATATTAAAGAAACTTTACCAGCCAACAGTTTACTCATTCTGGATGATCTGATGGAAACTATAGATGGTAAATCAAAAGCATTGGAGAACATCTTTACCAAACATTCCCACCATGCCAATATCTCCGTCATCATGATTACACAAAACCCGTTTTATAGCAACATTCGCACCATCTCTCTTAATTGCTCCCACATGTTTCTAATGAAAACTGCTCGAGATGTTACTCAAATTCGAGCTATTGGAGCTCAAATGTTCCCTGGTAAACTGAGATATTTTATGGATGCGTACGAGCATGCCTGTGAAGAACCTTACTCTTATTTGATGCTCTCCTTCGATCCCAACACTCCTGACACTCATCGTCTTATTTTTCAAACTGCCAGGGCAATAACTAAAACAAGGCACAACGTTGTCAAGTGTGTATTTAAATCAGACAGAATAACTATTCCATCGATTTCCAAGCTGCCACTGAACTGGACAGACCCACACCGAGTTGCTAGGGCGTGGGCCTTTTATAGGTGACGGAAGGCAATAAACCAACCGTCAGTGAGGAAGAAGGGTTCTGGTGCCATCCGTGTGGTCGGAGACGTAATAGGGGTCAGTTATACAATCAGGGCAAGGTCCAAAGACAAGGCACAAGTTATATAACTGAGAGAAAGGAAAAGGAGACAAGTGATGGTTGCCAGAGAGCTGGCCGGGGAAAGTAACATTTGCCAGAGACAAGGGAAATCCATCTAAATGGTCAATATAAGTTTCAACATTCTCCCCCCTTTGGAAGAACGTCAACGGACTTTCAAAGTAAAACATGAATTCCTACACTTCTAATGGGTATAAATGATTAATAGCCCTATTAATAAATCCATCCTTGGTTTTCACCGTGGCCGCTCGGATGCGCCCGTCACGCCCAGGATATACTTCGGTTACACGTCCTAGCTTCCATTGTTGTCTACGGACGTTGTCTTCGTAAACAATCACGATATCGTTGGGTTTAACGGTTTTAATCGTCTCCTTCCCAGATGCATCCTTCCATAATTCAGGGAGATATTCCCTGACCCATCGGTTCCAGAATCTGATGACCACTGTTTCACGGTAACGGGCGCGTTTGGTTAACTCACGAGCAGTCGATGAAGGGGCGTGTACGGGAGGGTAGGAGAGCGGGGGCAAGCGATTTGGTCTCTTGCCCATGAGCAAGATGCCAGGAGAAAGAGGTTCAAGTTCCTCAGGGTCGTCGTAGAGAGGTGTCAAAGGCCGGGAATTCAGGATGCCTTCGACTTCGGTTAAAACCGTTTGGAATTCCTTTAACGTAAGACTTGTGGTCCCTAAGATTTTCCTTAATGCCGTTTTCGTACTTCGGACCATTCGCTCGTAAAATCCACCCCACCAGGGTGCACGTTCGACGATGAATTTCCAAGAGATACGAAGAGATGACGAAAAATTCTGAAGTTCAGGGTCTTGGAGGGTCCTTTCGATATCTCGATTAGCCTTTTTGAAGGTTAGAGCATTGTCGGAGTATATGGTTGTTGGAATACCCCGACGTGCAACAAACCTCCGTAATGCCATGAAAAAGACGTGTGTCGATAGGTCAGTTACTACCTCTAAATGAAGGGCACGAGATACGGCACAGGTAAATAGGCAAATATATGCCTTCGTTGACCCGGCAGTGGTCTTGACATAGACGGGTCCCGCAAAGTCGATCCCGCAAATGGAGAATGGATCGCACGGCGTGACCCGATCTGGTGGTAACGGTGCAGTTACCTCATGGTAGGGACGGGAGTTGAATCGGTTACAAATTACGCAGCGGTTGAGAAGATTCTTGACGGCTTGTTTACCGCGTAAAATCCAATAATCACCCCGAATGAAGGCTAGAGTATCTCGACATCCAGAATGTCCATTAAGAATGTGATACTTACGAATGAGCAATTTGACATAGGGATGATTAAAAGGCATTAATATTGGCGCGACATTGAAATCGGGCAAAGTCACTAGACGTAAACGGCTGTTCACTCTTAGGGTTTCTGTTTTAAAATCCATAACTGGATGAAACGATTTGAGTATTGAAGATGAAGGTAAGGGCTTGTTGGTTCTAATACAACTGATCTCATTCGCAAATGCTTCAGTTTGGACTCTTCTTGCCCACCAGAGTTCGGCGAATGACAGGTCACTTGCGGTTAACTTACCGGCAGTGCGGGATCCACGAGAACCCTTGATATTTTTAACAAACCGAAGAACTATTGCGGTCACACGTATTAGTTTAAAAACTGAACTGTATCGTTCCAAGTCGATGGGGCAAGAGTGCTCTTCCGAAATGACAAGAGTCGTTTGGGGTTTTCGTAGTTCGATTTGAGCTGCAGTATCAGTAGCCTTTGACGTTGAAGAGATCTTGCTAGGCCAGCAGTCTTCGGGGTTGGCTAGCCAGGAAGGGCCATGCCACCATTTTGGGCAAGAGACCAGCTGTTTAGCGGTCTCCCCCCGTGACCCTAGGTCAGTGGTGCTGATGGGGGGGGTCATGAGGAGTTACTCCTCTTGGCCACTTGGCGGGGTGGGGATACCGCCGAATACAGGGGGGGAAGGGTTTAAACTGCGCCTGAGATGTTAAGTTTATACTTGTGAGCAGGGCCGTAGCCAGGGGGGAGGGTCTTTTAAGCCGCCCCCCCCCCCCCCCCGAAATTTGTATTTTATAATGGTAAGGATATGCGAATAGTAAACGCCCAATAAGATTGCATATTGAAAACCCCCTCCAAAGCTTTCCACCCCCCCCCCCCATCCTGGCTACGGCCCTGCTTGTGAGCATAGGCAACAAGCAAATTTCCAAAAAAATGCATATGACCCCCCCCCGAAACTCCCATGCCCACCCCCCCTTGAAACTCCATATCCCCCCCTTGAAACTCACATGTCCCCCAAGCAAAATTTCATATTGAAATCTTAAATAAATACAAGTGTTTTTTTAAAAATAATAGTTGCGTTTTTCTTTGCATACAAAGTTCGAACGTAGTCCGATGAAGCCATATTTACAGTTGCTGTATGTTGCGAGGTGTCGAGGCTGTATTTGCACCCTATGGTCCAAATTGTTGCAATGAAAAGCTTACAGCAGTTTTAAGGAAAAAAATTGGGCTTACATCCCATAGCTAAACTCATATGGGCTTTTAACCCATTTGCCGCTCTTCAAAATGCCGCCACTGCAAAAGTAAACAGTAGGGCGTCGCACTCAAGCGAGCGAACCGTGAAGTCACAAGGCAGAAAACTCACTTCTTGGGACGGTCGACACTACAAACTCAATTCTCTTTACGAGCCCTGTAACGCTATTAATATGCCTAAAGGACATTCGGAATATTATCGATGTCAAGGGACTGGATGTGGTTTTAGCGTGCGGAAAGACAAATGGCTTTCTCACCTTCGAGAAAAGCACAAATATGAGTACCTCAACAACATCGAAGTGAGAAGAATTCTGAAGGGTAAACGTCCAAGTCCTTCTGGAATAAGGTAAAGTATCTATTTTCCTTAATTAATTCTCCACTTATTTTTTGTTATTACCAAATAGTTACTTAATTTAATTTGATTTAATTTAATTTAATAATTATAATTTGTTACTACCCAATATTGACTCAAAAATATGCCGTTTAAGGCTATGGGATACCTATGGCTAGTATGCTTTAAAGAGAAGGCTTTCAGCACGAAAAAATTATCAAGTCATACATCAAAAACTAGTAGTCGGATTGTAATGGTATTTTCTTTTAAATTCATTTAAAAAAACAGTGCACTTTGAAGCCCAGTTTGTGAATTATTTTAGAAACAAAAACTCGTTCCTATTTACGAATTTATCATGCAATATTTAAAAAAGTCTCTTCGATACTTATTAAATTTTACTTCTCATATCATTAGAGACACAAAGATATTGTTAAATATTGAACGAATTTCGTGCGATGACCTGATATGTTTCCTGTTTGACCATAAAAGTGTTAGGTATCCTATAGCCATTATAGGTCAGAGTAATAGCTATAATTTTGTCTGCCCTGTGCATTAATTATTTTCTTTGTAATTCTTTGAGTAGCCAAGAAGCAGCTACTACTGAAACTCAACCATCAAAGAGCCTTCGAAATTTCTTTGGCAACCCTGTCACCCTGACTGCTAGTACTGCTGCAGCGGCAGTCGGGTCAAGTGAAACACCGACACGTGATCCGCAACCATCGACCTCCAGCAGTCAAAATGACACACACCAGTGGCAGACAGACAATGAATCGACTTCACCTTCTATTCAAAGCCAGACACAGACACAGGTATGGCGCCATAAAAGGACTATCACCCATATGTTAATAAACGGTTTTGAACTGCAATACGCGCGAGCCTACGCCGGTAGAAAGAGAAAAAAAACGGTATTTTTTTAATAGGATGACAGCGAGTCTGATCCTGTTGCTGGTACTAGTCAAGATTATAGTCATGCAGAACTTGATGCTTTGGTTGACGATTATGAAGAATTACCGGAATTAGCTGTTCCAGAGATGGACCCTGCAAATTTCGTTGGCCAGAAACTTACCTCGGAAACAATTAACCTACTTTTAAACCATGTCAAAGATATGGCGCCTCCTATCTCAGACTTTCCTCGAGCATCATGGAGGGTAACAAATGTACCCAATGGCCCACCTAAAGATCGTGGATGGATTGTGTATAGTAAAAGCACTGGTTGTATTTACTGCATTTTTTGCCTTATATTCTCCTTGCCCGGTCAAAAGGATTTGTTTTATAAAGATGGGTACAGCGACTGGAAGAATGCCGCTCGTAATGTGAACACTCATGAACGGAGCACCGGCCACCAAGAATGTGAAATCGCAAAAATTCGTTGGTTTAGCGGCAAAAATAAGATAAATCGAAATCTGTTAGTTGCTCAAAAGGAAATTACTCGCCACAATCGCGCAGTTCTTTCCGTCGTCATCGATTGTTGCCGTTACCTCAGCAGCGAAATGCTAGCTTTTCGCAAGTCTGATTGTACAAAAGGCAAGCTAGTTAACTTGTTTATGATGATTGCCAAGTATAATACTGATGCTCAGCTATACATCGAAAAACTTCAGAAAGCGCGAGCCGAAGAACGCCGGCTTGGTCCCGTGAACTTCCTTGGTTACCAAACCATTATGAATTTGATGACCCTTCTTCGGAATGCTGTAAAAGAAGAGATAGGCAAGCGGATCGCAGCAGGAGGAAACAAAGTGTCCTTAATTGTTGATGGAACTCAAGATACAAGTAAGCTGGAAGCCGTCGCTGTATTAGTTAGATACACTGAGATTGACCCAAGTAACTTCGAAAAAGCAAGGCCCGTGGAGCGACTGATCGATGTTTTTACAACTGGTACAACGTCAGGTGTTGAACTCTTTGAAAGAGTTAACGGATCTCTCCGTTCAATGGGTATTGAACATTGCAATATAATCGCGCAAAGTTACGACGGAGCCGGTAACATGAGGGGTTGCAGACAAGGCCTGAAGACTCTGATGCTTCAGCAGAGCCCTCAGGCTTTATATGTTTGGTGTAGCGCTCATCGTTTCGCCCTGGTCGTGGAAAAAGCTGTCGAGGAATGTCAGATGCTGCGCAATTTTTTTTCTCTGCTGGAAGAGCTCTACGGTTTCATGAACGGTCACAGACGTCACGATATTTTCCTGAAATCACTTGGACCTTCAAACAGACGGCGAAGACTGAAACGAGTGCAGACTACCAGATGGAGTAGTAAACATGACGCGTGCTCTACACTGCTAGTATGCTTTGAAGAAACCCTGGATTGCCTGGAAGTCATTTCCAAAGATGATTTTTTGTCCAAGGAAAGCATTTCACAAGCCGCCGGCCTGAGAATACAATTAGGAAAGTTCGAAACTGTTGGAGTCCTGGCTCTTGCCTGCAAGCTATTCGAAATCCTTCAACCCGTCACTAAAATTCTGCAAGGAGTTGTGGTAGATCTTGGTAAGTCCTATCGTACAATTACAGTACAATCGCTAAAATACATTACATAATATCATTACAGTACAATAGCTAATTTCTATAAGTGTTAGTCTTTCCTTATGACCCATTACATTTAACGTGATGCAAATTTTCCTCTAGGATCAATGACTGGGGTTATTGACGGTGCAATCCATAAGTTGAGAAGTATGCGATGCGATGAGGAGTGGGAAAAGATTAAACTTGAAATACGGTCGTTTGCAGAAAAGCACCGTATTGAGTTTCCTCAGAGCAAACGAATTCCGAGGGTGAAGAAGTTTTTCGACGAGCTTGGCTTGGATGAAGTGATTGAAGATCCCTTTCGCAAGTTGAAAACCGTAGTCTTCTTTCGAGCTATCGACCTGCTTCTAGTCCAGATTGAAGACAGATTCTCAGATGAAAACACGAAGATAATCCGTGAAGCTAGTCTCCTAACGCACGAGAGTCTTATGAAGGAAAACCTAGTCACTCAAACCTGCGTCGCAACATTATGCGAGTATTATGGACTGAACCCGGTTGATGTTGCGATCGAGTATCGCGACTTTCGTAACGTGTATCAATCTATTCAAGAAGAGATCTCTGTTGACGACCTTCTGCCAAAGAAACGGAAGAAGCGGGGACTTCCAGTCACGTCGGTTTGTCGGGGAAGGCAAACTAATTTTAAGGAACCTACGAAGTCGGATGATATTGAGGACTCGGAAAGTGAAGTTGAAGCTGAGAAAGGTGAAGTCAACGTCGATGAAGAAACTCTGTCCAATGAAGGCAGCTCTGTCTCAGAACTGAAACAAGATGCGTTCGTTGGATTGTGAGTCAAGAAAGGCTTCATAAAACCATTTCGGTTGGTTAACCAGTTGTCTGCATTCCCGAATTTAACAAGCCTATACAACATTTTGGTGAGCTTAGCGGTCACCAGTTGCTCAGCTGAAAGGGCTTTAAGCAAACAAAAGATAATTAAAAACAAATTACGAAGCACGATGCTCGATACCTGGATGGCTAATTGCATGATAACGGCATCAGAATCTGATATTGTCTCCAGCATCTCCAACGATGAAATCATTAATCGGTTTGCCCTGTCATCGAAATATTTGCTAGAGATCCTTGGTAATTCTTCGTAACAACTTTTTACGCATACTCTTATCCAAGATGAATAAAACTAGTTATTCTTCCTTTTTCTAATTTTAAACATTTTTTCAACCCTGTAATTCATTTCAAATGAATCGCAACATTTAGGGGGGGGATTCACAGACTGGGGGGGGGAACTCCTCTTGGGCTCAGGGGGGGATCGGCACCTCTGCCCTAGGTCAGCTGGATTGTCCACTCCGGGACAAAACTTCCAAGATGCCGGTGACGATGAGGTTTGGATTTCCTGCACCCGATTTGACACGAAAGGTTTCCACTGGTGGGGGCTTCCCTTTATCCAAGCCAGAGCAACTGACGAGTCCGTCCAGTAGGTGCAAGACAAATTGGGACCGTAGACGGGAGCCAGGGCTTTTCTTACATACATACTTAACCTGGCGGATAAGACGGCTCCAAGTAACTCCAGGCGGGGAATATAAACTTTTTTCAGAGGAGAGACGCGCGTTTTGCTAGCGAGTAGCACGACTTGTATGGGAGAGGTATTGTTATCGATTCGCAGGTATGCTACCGTAGCGTACCCCTTCTCGCTGGCGTCAGAGAAAAAATGGATAGTTGCTAAGTATGGAGAGATGGATCCGTAGAACCTGGGTATTTCAAGACCGCCTAAATTTAGCAGATCTTGTACCCACATGTATAAGGTACGAGCTACAGGTTCGGGAAGGGGGTCGTCCCAACCTAAGCCCACTGTCCATAACTGCTGCAAGAGAGATTTGGCAGTGAAAACAACGGGGCTAATGAAGCCAACAGGGTCATAAAACCGGGCGATGACGCGCAAGGCGCTACGTTTGGAGTAGGGGAACGACAGGGTTTTAAGATATTCCGCAATCGGGGAGGGATCGAACGTAAAGGAATCCATATGTACGTTCCAACTTAACCCAAGAACCTTGCCATTGGTGTCAGAAAGGGTCTTAGAGTTGGTGTCGCTGGGAAATTGGGATTCGATTGGAGTGTCATTTAGCTCCTTTTGAAGGGAACCGCATGACGAGGTTAACTTTCGGAGGTTCATGCCCGCAGCCGAAAAAATGGCTTTAGCCTCCCTTGCTATGGTCAGAGCTTCTTCGGGGGTTTCACCCCCGGTTAGTAGGTCATCTACATAAATGTTTTCTTTCAAGAGAGGTGCGGTTTCTGGAAAGTCTGGAGTCATCTTGTCTAAATGGGATTGGATGGTAACAGCAAGCAAGGCGGGACTGGGGCCCAACCCGAAAATGACCCGATTCCAACGATAGGCGAATACATCGGATAGGGGTTTTGTAGGCTGATCTGTCCACAGAAACCGCAAGGCATCTCGTTCCTTCTCGTGCACCTCCACTTGGGGAAAAGCCTCTTGAATGTCCCCTATTATAGGATAGCGATGGGTTCGGAACCGTATCAGTATCTCTAAGAGCTCGGGAGTCAAGTTCGGGCCATTTTGAAGGCAGTCGTTTAGACTATTTCCGTTAGGTGTTCGGGCCGATCCGTCAAAAACCATCCGGGTTTTTGTGGTGGCCTTGTCCAGGCGAATCACTGGATGGTGGGGAAGATAAAAACATACAGGACCTTCAGGGGAATTTATCGAACGCACAATCGGAACCTTTTGGATAAAACCTTTCTGTTCATAATCATGAATAATGTCCGAATAATTTTTTACAGACTGAGGGTCACGCTGCAAACGCTTAAGGGTTGAAGCTAGGCGGGATTTGGCTTGCTCGAAATTGTCGCCGACTTCAGGCCTTGGATCTTTCCATGGCAGCGCGATAGAATAACGATCGCCGTTGAATTGCAGAGAATTCTTTAGGGATTGATGGATTAGATCTGGGCCTTGAGATTGAGTGTTCAAGTCAACAATGCCGATGCTTTCAAGTTCCCAGAACTTGGTCAAGGTTGAGGATACGGAATTCTCCTCTTCTAGCTGATCAGAATGTATGAGCAGAGAGAGAGAGGAGGTTAAGTTTTCTTGAGTTAAAATTGGACCATGAATCAACCATCCAACCCGGCTTGCTACTAGGGTGGGGCCATTCGGGATGCGCTGGATTTCGCCTAGCATGAAATTCCAATATTGGTCAGCGCCAATAAGGAGGTCTATGGGTTTAGTGCTGTGATGTTCGCCGACTTCATCAGCCAAAGGATAGCATGACCTCGGCAATTCATGGAGCCATGCCTTCGTCAACATGGGAAGTGGGGAACAGATGTATGGTATTTCCAGAACATTAAGAGGAAGAGCCTGTTCTGGTCTGTGGCGACCGGCTATTCGCAGAGAGACCCTCTGGGACCGATGCTCCTTTGGAGACGAATTACCGAAACTGGCAATAGAGATGCGTTCTGGATGGAGGATTGACAATTGCAGACGGCGTGCTAGATCTTGCGAAATGTACGTTTGGTGGCTACAGCCATCGAAGACACAACGAATTAATTCGCTTGTGTTGGGACCAAATACTCGGACCGTTGCAGTTTTGAGGGACACGAATCCGGGGGAAATGGGTCCAGCCAAGAGTGTAGTAGAATCTAACTGATTCGTGGATGACAGATTCTTGGAAGCGGAATTGGAATTAGGCAGAAGGCCAGAGGATGGTGTGCGGGGGCCTGCATTTGAGCTGCTTGGATAAGGCTTGGAACAAATAGTAGTATGATGCCTGCCATGACAATTCCTACAAAGAGAATCACTTGTGTGGCACGCAAAAGCTAAATGGTTTGGTTTCAAACAGTTGAAACAGCGGCGGCTAGCCTTGAGAGAATCTCGCTTTTCTAGGATTGATTTGGGACAGGCAGTCAACTTGTGGGAATCGGACTGGCAGAAAACGAACCATTGGCCCTTGCTACCATTCAACGTACTTAAAGCAGACGATGAGAAACGAGGATGGGAATGGCGATTACCAGAATTCGATTGTGAGCCCGAATTAGGTTCTCGGAGAGGCTGGTCATTGCGTAAGAATCCGCAACGTTCTCTGCTTTCAATCTCAATTCTTAAAAAACTGAGAAAGTCGTTCAGAGTCATAGAGCCGTGATAGCGTCTATTAAACTCCAGGACGATGTCGCGAGGGACCTTGCTGAAGAGCACGGTGGGTAGAAGATTATTATAGGTTTCCGGGGCCACATTTAGGGACTTGAGGCCATTAATTTGGGCTTGACATGTATCATACAATATACGAAGTGCGGCCGTGTTGCTAGAAGCCTTCACAGTCGGAAGGTCTAAAAGTTTCCGCACATGCGCGGAAATGAGGATATCGGGTTGCCCGAATCGACTCTTTAAAGTAGAAACTGCAGAGTCGTAGCTGTTTTCGCTGAGAGGTATCCCTTCGATAGCGTTTTTTGCGTCCCCGATCAGATACGAACGTAAGTAAGTAAATTTCTGTACCTTGCTGAGAGTGGGTTGGTTATCGAACGTCGTTTCGAAGGTGTCCCAAAACCCGCGCCATTTAAAGATGTCACCGGAGAACTGTTCTATGCTTAATTTAGGAACAGAAAAGGGCAAGGCAGAACTGTGGAAAAACGACGAACCTTGGGGAGACGATGAGTGGGGAAAGGTCAAAATTGCCGTATTTGATGGAGACAAACCGGGTGGCGCGAAGGCCGACGAGGGTGGCACGGAGGCCAACGAAGATGGAGCGGAGGCCGGGAAGGCTTGCGTGGTAGCCGAGTTGGGTGGCGCGGAGGCCGGGAAGGCTGGCTCAGAGGCCGACGAGGATGGCGCGGAGGCCGGGAAAGCTGGCTCGGAGGCCGACGAGGATGTCGCGGAGGCCGGGAAAGCTGGCGCGGAGGCCGGGAAAGCTGGCGCGGAGGCCGACGATGATGGCGCGGAGGCCGGGAAAGCTGGCGCGGAGGCCGGGAAAGCTGGCGCGGAGGCCGACGATGATGGCGCGGAGGCCGGGTAGGATGGCGTGGAGGACGCAGAAAATTGGGAATCAGAGGAGACCATGGAAGTAGAGGGATTGATAAAGGAATCCACACGTGCCTTCGCATTATAATAGTCGCCCTCATACTTTTTGCATTCCCTTAGTTCTTGTTCAAAGACGTCATCCAGGTCGATGTCGTCCTGGATCCTTACAGATAAACTTTGAATTATCTGGAACCTGTGTTCCAGGGCGAGGAAGTCGCCTCGGACCTGGAGTACATCCTTGGACTCATCAGTTAAAACAACGTTCAACTTAACAATGGCCTCGTTGAAGAGACGGCGGTGGGCTCCACGAGATCTTCCAAGATTCTTCGCTGGTAACGCTATAGTAGCGAGGTTCAGTGCAGAGGTCTGGATAGCAGGTGGATTGGGAATACTGACGTGAGGGAGACTGTCTCCGCTCGCACTGGGTAGCACTTCTTTGATATCACCTGGCATTGTGTTCGCCGGAGTACGCTTACTAAAAACACGTGAACAAGTTAATCACTAAAACCGTGGTTCACGTTTAAAGCAGGTATATCCGGTCCGGAGGAGCAATTTTCAAACTGCCAGGGCAATAACTAAAACAAGGCACAACGTTGTCAAGTGTGTATTTAAATCAGACAGAATAACTATTCCATCGATGGCCAAGCTGCCACTGAACTGGACAGACCCACACCGAGTTGCTAGGGCGTGGGCCTTTTATAGGTGACGGAAGGCAATAAACCAACCGTCAGTGAGGAAGAAGGGTTCTGGTGCCATCCGTGTGGTCGGAGACGTAATAGGGGTCAGTTATACAATCAGGGCAAGGTCCAAAGACAAGGCACAAGTTATATAACTGAGAGACAGGAAAAGGAGACAAGTGATGGTTGCCAGAGAGCTGGCCGGGGAAAGTAACATTTGCCAGAGACAAGGGAAATCCATCTAAATGGTCAATATAAGTTTCAACACTTATGTCAGATATTTTCACAATGAAAGGTGAACCTATTGTATATGAAAGAGTGCACCAGCCTGTAAAAACCGTTAGGAAATAAAAAAAATGTTTCCTATTTTAAAGAACTCTTCCTCAGTATGATATATTCTTTGTTCAGTACAGTCGCTCGAATAAGAAAATGAAACATGTTAACAAATTAGATAATAACCCACCAGCATTCGTCTCCAAATTTAAAAAAGCTGGGGTTTTCATTGTTACTTGATTTCCTTTACCTTGACCGATTCCTACAAACAAAATATGTTCAAACACGTGTAGACACATATATAAAATTCAAACTGGTATGAAAACTTACCGTAAGCCATGACTGCTTGTTGTAGTTTGAGGTTAAGTTTGAAGTGTGCGCGCTGGATACTGTAAGGTTTCAATGTGTGGAAGTTGCGCGTTGGGTGTGGCATACATTACAAACCCGCTAGCTTACGATTGGTGTTTGACTTTACTCTAAACGTATAAAAGAGGCAGACGGTCTGTTGGAAAAATCAGCTTTCAGCTCTACTTCGCTTGTATTTAACATACATGATAAAATGCCTTTAGTAATAGGCTACATAACAAAAATTAGCGGTGTGCGCGAATATAAACACCAACCTGGCTGTTACTTTAACTTTTACATGCAAGTGGGACCTAATCGAGAATATTGTGATATCCATTGCGATGATATTAGATGTCGCGATTTCTTATTTAATTGTTACTATACGCATCGTGCCATAAGGTTCATGTCTTACGCAACTGGACGCTGTCTTTATCTGCATGCAGACACCTTTATTAAAACCAAGATCTCCAAGCCAGCTTTTGCGTTTGATTGTCAGGTGCGTCCTGGACCTGGGTGCGAAAAAGATATTACGAATAAATAAGTAAGTATATAAGATCAAATCTTGTGTGTATATCGATATTTTGTATGCTTACTCTTTCCTCAGAGTGAAGTTAAAATCAGATCTTATGCGATAAAGTTTCAACATGGGTTATTCTGCACTGTACAACACAGAAGCACTAATAACTAGTGTTCGTTTCGACATGAATTGTGAAAAGGATTTCTTTTAACCTCGTGTTTGTTGTTGTTGTACGCATAAGGCGACATCTATAAGTTGTGTGTATATGTGTGCGGCGCAACATTCAAATATAAGTCTCGAAATTATTTAACAACGTGTATTTACATTGATTCGTTCTACATCTCGGGTTAACCAATAAGCGAATTTGTAGGTTTGGAATAGCGTACAAAGAGTTGGGGTTGTTTGATGTTTAGGACAATAGGGTGGTTCAAATGGACAGAAAATTTCGTTGACTGTAGGACAATTGTATCCTGCCAAGTTCTCAATGGGTTGTTGAAGTCCTTGTGAGAGAATTTCAAACGAGGGATCGCCCCATGTTAAAACTCGATATTTTCGGATTGAGCGGGCTAGATGATTGAAGAAAACACCCATCGTGTCAAAGGACCAGTCTTGATCATGGTCATTTCCCCATGTGAAATGTTGGTAGTAAAAATTGTTTCGAGATAATTTGGAATTAATAAAACATGTGGTTAACTCCACAGGGCTGTTGTCGACTAATCTCAAATAGACTACAGCCAAGTCTTCAGTCATTCTTATGCTCTAGCAGAGTTTATTGAACCATCGTGTTGATCTGTGTTGCTTCCACTGGTTTCATAAATGGGAGACGTGCTGGTGATAGCCTTGAGTTTGTCAAACACCCTGGTTGGAATGTGTGTGTGGGTGTGTGGTTGCGAGAATTGGGGATTTTGAAACTGTTCAGTCTAAGGGTTGCACAGATGTCAAAGAGGGGGTTGTCAAGCGCGCTCATCTGAGGAATCATACCGATGGAAGAGTGAGGATTGGCCAACACAGGAGCTTGAGGGGAGTGTGAGCTGACAAGCACCCTAGCCAGAGGGGCTGTGCAAACGCAAGAGTTGGTGTTATCAGTGTGTGTGCAACAGTTGATAGCCTGATGAGCATGATGGCACACTCTCCAAAAAAAATCTTACAGTGTAGTGAAACCACCAACCATTATTTTGAATGAATTTGTAATTGTGTTTGTTGAAAGAAAATACATTTCGAAGGTTAAACTTACAAAAAGTGTCTTTAACTTAAATGTCTATCTCCGAAAAAGTGTCATTAACTTTAATGTCTATTTTTGAAAAAGTGTCTTTACTTAAATGTGTGTGTATTTTGTGAAAAAAGTGTCTTTAACTTAAATGATGAATCTCGAAAAGTGTCTTTAACTTTAATGTCTATTCTCGAAAAAGTGTCCTTAACTTTAATGTTGATTCTGAAAAAGTGTCTTTAACTTTAACGTCTATTCTCGAAAAAGTGTCCTTAACTTTAATGTCGAATCTGAAAGTGTCTTTAACTTTAATGGTAATCCTGAAAAAGTGTCTTTAACTTTAATGTCGAGTCCGAAAAAGTGTCTTTAACTTTAATGGTAATAAAGTTTGTTTGCGGAGGACACTGTTGTCGACACGAGAGCTGCTCAATTGTGAGGACAGCGCCAACGTGAAAGTGGCGGAAACGCTAGAAACTAGGTGTTGTCAAACCATACTGCGCAGGCGTCAGGGCGGGGACTAGGGGAGAAATGAAGGCATCCTATTGGTGCAGCCATGAAAGGGGCGGGGCTTGGGAGAAATGGAGGCTTCCTATTGGTGCGGCAGTAATGGAGGTGGCAGTAATGGTGGTACCTATACTACTCAAATAAAGACGCATTCATGTCTTAACATTATGAAACTTGGATTCATTCTTCACGCTATACAGATTGTCGTAGGTTTAGAGTCAAGTTCTAATCGAACTATTGCCTTGTGAAAAGCTAGTGTCTTTTAAAATTATATTTCTTTATCTGCACAAAATCCAAAGTAAGCATTGAAAGCAAAAACGCAATTGCATTAACAGAGTATATTTATTCAGTGTTGTAGTTTCCGACTTGAAATTGTTCGATTTCCACGGGAAAAGAGAGCCAGTTGTTGCTATGGTGAGAGGGGCGGGAAAAGGGGTGAGGCTGGTACATTGGCGTTTGAAACGAGCCCAAACGAGTGCCACTGTCCACCTTTCAGGAAAAAACGAACGTTTTTCGACAGCTTAAATATCTTGCATGGGGACGTTACCAAGTCATGCAGAAGGGGGAGAAACCAACCAATGCTTAGGTCTATGGTGAGAGGGGCGGGAAAAGGGGGGAGGCTGGTACATTGGCGTTTGAAACGAGCCCAAACGAGTGCCACTGTCCACCTTTCAGGAAAAAGCGAACGTTTTTCGACAGCTTAAATAATCTTGCATGGGGACGTTACCAAGTCCTGAAGAAGGGGGAGAAACCAACCCAATGCTTACGTCTATTTTGAGAGGGGCGGGAAAAGGGGGGAGGCTGGTACATTGGCGTTTGAAACGAGCCCAAACGAGTGCCACTGTCCACCTTTCAGGAAAAAGCGAACGTTTTCCGACAGCTTAAATATCTTGCATGGGGACGTTACCAAGTCATGCAGAAGGGGGAGAAACCAACCAATGCTTACGTCTATGGTGAGAGGGGCGGGAAAAGGGGGGAGGCTGGTACATTGGCGTTTGAAACGAGCCCAAACGAGTGCCACTGTCCACCTTTCAGGAAAAAGCGAACGTTTTTCGACAGCTTAAATAATCTTGCATGGGGACTTTACCAAGTCCTGAAGAAGGGGGAGAAACCAACCCAATGCTTACGTCTATGGTGAGAGGGGCGGGAAAAGGGGGGAGGCTGGTACATTGGCGTTCGAAACGAGCCCAAACGAGTCCACTGTCCACCTTTCAGGCAAAATCGAACGTTTTTCGACAGCTTAAATAATCTTGCATGGGGACTTTACCAAGTCCTGAAGAAGGGGTAGAAACCAACCCAATGCTTACGTCTATGGTGAGAGGGGCGGGAAAAGTGGGGAGGCTGGTACATTGGCGTTTGAAACGAGCCCAAACGAGTAGTATAGGTACCACCATTACTGCAACCTCCATTACTGCAGCACCAATAGGAAGCCTCCATTTCCCCCAAGCCCCGCCCCTTTTACGGCTGCACCAATAGGATGCCTCCATTTCTCCCCTAGTCCCCGCCCTGACGCCTGCGCAGTATGGTTTGACAACACCAAGTCCCTAGCGTTTCCGCCACTTTCACGTTGGCGCTGTCCTCACAATTGAGCAGCTCTCGTGTCGACAACAGTGTCCTCCGCCAACAAAATTAATTACCATTAAAGTTAAAGACACTTTTTCGGACTCGACATTAAAGTTAAAGACACTTTTTCTGGATTACCATTAAAGTTAAAGACACTTTTTCAGATTCGACATTAAAGTTAAAGACACTTTTTCGGACTCGACATTAAAGTTTTTGACACTTTTTCAGGATTACCATTAAAGTTAAAGACACTTTTTCAGAATCAACATTAAAGTTAAGGACACTTTTTCGAGAATAGACATTAAAGTTAAAGACACTTTTCAAGATTCATCATTAAAGTTAAAGACACTTTTTCAGGATTACCATTAAAGTTAAAGACACTTTTTCAGATTCGACATTAAAGTTAATGACACTTTTTCGGAGATAGACATTTAAGTTAAAGACACTTTTTGTAAGTTTAACCTTTGAAATGTATTTTCTTTCAACAAATACAATTACAAATTCATTCAAAATAATGGTTGGTGGTTTCACTACACTGTAAGATTTTTTGGAGAGTGTGCCATCATGCTCATCAGGCTATCAACTGTTGCACACACACTGATAACACCAACTCACCAACTCTTGCGTTTGCACAGCCCCTCTGGCTAGGGTGCTTGTCAGCTCACACTCATGTGTTTGACACCCCCCTCAAGCTGCTGTGTTGGTCAATCCCCACTCTTCCATAGGCATGATTCCTCAGATGGGCGAGCTTGACAACCCCCACTCTGACATCTGTGCAACCCTTAGGCTGAACGGTTTCAAAATCCCCAATTCTCACAACCGCACACACACACACTCATTCCAACCAGTGTTTGACAAACTCAAGGCTATCACCAGCACGTCTCCTGTTTATGAAACCAGTGGAACCAACACAGATCAACACGGTGGTTCAATAAACTCTGCTAGAGCATAAGAATGGCTGAAGACTTGGCTGTAGTCTATTTGAGATTAGTTGACAGCATCCCTGTGGAGTTAACTTCATGTTTTATTAATTCCAAATTATCACAGAACAATTTTTACTATCGACATTTCACATGGGGAAATGACCATGATCAAGACTGGCCCTTTGACACGATGGGGGTTTTCTTCAATCATTTAGCCCACTCAATCCGAAAATATCGAGTTTTAACATGGGGTGATCCTTCGTTTGAAATTCTCTCACAAGGACTTCAACAACCTATTGAGAACTTGGTGGGATACAACTGCCCTGCAGTCAACGAAATTTTTATCCCTTTTGAACCACCCTATTGTCCTAAACATAAAACAACCCCGACTCTTTGTACGCTGTTCCAAACCTACAAATTCACTTATTGGTTAACCCGAGATGTAGAACGAATTAATGTAAATACAAAATTGTGAAAAATAATCGAGACTAATATTTGAAAGATATCACCACATTTTACATCAAACATCTGAAAAACATGTTTATAACAAAATGTTTTATTTTCGTGAAACTTTTACAGGTTGGTGCACTCTTTCGTATACAATAGGCTCGCCTTTCGCGTTGAAAACGTCTGACATAAGACGATGAGTGTCAGGAGTGTTGGGATCGAAGGAGAGCATCAAATAAGAGTAAGGTTCTTCACAGGCATGCTCGTACGCATCCATAAAATATCTCAGTTTACCAGGGAACATTTGAGCTCCAATAGCTCGAATTTGAGTAACATCTCGAGCAGTTTTCATTAGAAACATGTGGGAGCAATTAAGAGAGATGGTGCGAAGGTTGCTATAAAACGGGTTTTGTGTAATCATGATGACGGAGATATTGGCATGGTGGGAATGTTTGGTAAAGATGTTCTCCAATGCTTTTGATTTACCATCTATAGTTTCCATCAGATCATCCAGAATGAGTAAACTGTTGGCTGGTAAAGTTTCTTTAATATCATTTTCGTCAAACCCGGCTTGAAAAGTAATATTGTCCAACTCCGACTGGAGTTGTGCAAAAAGCGGTTGCCACGCTCCATAGCAATAGCGTATACGTTCAGGACAGGGAGTGAACATTGACGATAGTTGTCGAAGCAGCTGGGCTACCACCTCGCTTTTACCCGATTGTGAAGGACCTGCAATGAGGATACGCACTGGATGTCTAAACAACGCCTCCATACTAACAAATGAGTTCCTCCTCTTCTAGTTCCGAGTCTTTAAGCACTAACACACCATGAAAATCGTGCTCAGTAGCCCTCGAGACAGCGTTTGACAATGAATTCTGAATATAGTCCAATCTTAGGCGATTTGATTTGTGAATTGGGTATTGATGTTGATGAGGATGACGAGTCACAAGCAGGTGCTGGCGAAGAATTCCCCGCTCCACACCCATCAATCCGTACTCGAACTCTCAATCGCGGCATCAAGCGTCGACAACGACGTTTGAAACGTCGTCGTCAAATTTTAAACCCTCTGCCAACGATCGCCCTTTCACCACCCCCTCCAACAAGTGTTGCAGAACCTCTCACACCCAATATACCCCCACCGCAATCGATTGAATCTAACCACAATGAATTTTTTGAATTGAATAGTACACTAGCTGGACATTTGCGGGAATATCGATTGATTGTTGGACCTGAGCGTTACCCGATTGTAACAGCCGAACAATTGATGAGCGAGTATAGTTCACAAATTCTCGGATTATTGAAAGCTCAACTACGAAAGAGTTTGTCTGTGAAAATCAAATTTGTAGTTCATAGCGTTATGAGTAAAATCATAAACACTCCTGAAATCAACCGCAGCGAACGCTACCCCCGTTTTTTCCACAGTGTGTATGTTATCGTGCTCCCAACTTCAGATTTAAATCAAGTTATGCAAAATGCATTTGATCATATTGCCAACGTGATCCACAATCGTCAGAATCAAGCTGGTTCTGGTTGGCGGATGGAGTACATTAGTGAGCTTCGAGCTTCAGTGACCACGTTTGTTCCTATGGCGGGTAGTGGTAACGATTCTCACCAGATACGGTTACCTACCAACATCGCTAAACGCAAAGCTGTTGTTAATATCGCACGTTGCGGCAATCAATGTTTTGTCTATGCTGTCAAAGCAGTGCTAGCTCGCCAACATGCAACCGATTCAAATTCCCCGTTTTTTATACAGAATCATAGTGCTAAAAGCTTAGACGCTCTCTTCGCCCGTTATCCCGACAGATTACCGACCATTAATCCACAAGTGCTAACCTATCCTGTTAAAATTCAAGACATAACTGCTTTTGAAGAAGCCCATTCAATCGCTATTAATATCTTAGCTTTTGATACTTTACCGTTTGGATGTTTTGACGAGAGTGATGAAGAAGCAGAAAATCCTAAACGCTCTAAACTCCCACCAACCCTTGTTGCCACCCCTCGAAATATTTATCCTTTTCGTATTTCTGGGAAAACCTTTTTCAAACCCAACACCACCCTCTGCCAAGAACCGGTTAATCTTTTGTATACATGCACCGGTCCGGGACAAGGACATTTCTGGCCTATTCTTTCACCAAATCGTTTGTTGGGTAAAGATCAACTACATAAGGATCATTATTGTCTCAAATGTCTAAACGCGTTTAAAAGTTCCCGGTCCCTAGATGCTCATAAAATGTACTGTTTGGAAAACAAACAAAAAGCAGTTCGACTCCCCACTCCTGGGAAGAACGATTTTGTTCAGATGCGATGTTTTAATGCAGCACAACGTGCCCCTTACATAGCTTTTGCCGATTTTGAATCTCTTTTAGTTTCTTATGATCCAACTGATGAAGAACACTCTCCCGTCAATCAAAAGCTTCATCGTCACGAAGCTCTATCTTTTTGTTATTTGGTGCTCGACCTGCAGGGGAGTGAAGTGGCATACCAGCGCTATGTTGGCCCTAATGCAGGTCAGATTTTCCTACAAAACATCTTAGAAACAGCAGCAAATCTTGAACAAGTGGTGCGCTCAACAAATTTTCCCCTCAATGAAAAAGATGTGTCAATGGCAATAAGAGCCCGACATACAGCTACTATATGCGTACACTGCAAGAAACCCTTACCCCAAGATTTGTCCGAGCGTATGATAGATCATGATCATTTTGACGGTTCTTTCCGGGGTATTGCTCACCGAGGTTGTAATCTCCATTGTAAATTGGAAAACTACGAATTACCTGTCTACTTCCACAATTTACAGTAAGTATCTGTGAAAACCGATAAACCGAATCCAAATAATCTGTTGTTTCTAGGAATTACGATGGACATTTCATCTGTCAAGCATTGGAGCATTACGGGCAAGACATTGACATTATCCCCAAATCCATGGAAAAGTTCTTGACTTTTAAAGTTGATAACGTTCGCTTTCTGGACAGTCTTCAATTTATGAACACTAGTTTGGAACGTTGGGCTCAAGTTCTCTTGAAAAAGGGGCTCCACTCCTTTCAATGTTTGAACCGTGCGGCTGCGGTAGCGGGGAATCAAGAGAAACTCAAACTCTTAGCGCGCAAAGGGATATTTCCCTACGAGTTCATGACTAGTCTGACAGCTCTCGATTTACCACATTTACCATCCCAACTGGCCTTTTTCTCCACCCTAACTGGTTGCTCAGTTTCAGATGAGGATTACATTCATGCACAAAACGTTTGGGATACTTTCCAATGTCGCACATTACGCGACTATCACAACTTGTATTTAGAGTGCGATGTCCGCATTCTAGCCGACTGCTTTTCCACCTTACGTCAAACAACCTATCACCATTCGGGTTTGGATGTAGCCCATTTTTACAGCATTTCGCATTTTAGCTGGAACGCCTGTTTGTACACAACGGGGGTGACGATGGAACTTATGACCGATGTAACCATGCATAGTATGGTTAAACAAAACGTGCGAGGGGGGCTAACCATGGTGTCCCAACGTCATGCTGTAGCCAATTTACCAGACTTGCCGCATTATGATCCTACACGCCCTAATAGCTCCATCGAATATATCGATGCTAACAACTTGTATGGATGGGCGATGGTTCAAGCTTTACCCACCGATGGAATTTGCTGGTTATCAACCAAAGAATGCCCCAGTTTGAACGAAATCCTCTCGTTAACCCCAGATTCGCTCTATGGTTATGCTCTACTAGTCGACATGGAATATCCTGCCCATTTACACGAAGAACACGACGATTTTCCCTTTCTCCCCCGCAAAGAACAAATAACATGGGATATGCTAAGCCCCGCAATCCAAGAGCAATATCTGAAAGATGGGAAAACATTTCCCTCTCGGGTTGAAAAACTATGTGTCACCTTAAACGCTAAAGAAAAATATCTGATTCATTACAGAATGTTGCAGCTGGCTTTAAGTCACGGATTGTTAGTGACCCGAATGCATGGTGGTATCAGATTTCGTCAGACAACGCTGTTTCAGCCCTACATCGAATGCAACACCGCTTTGCGAGCTGCCGCCACCAATGACGCTGATCGTGAATCGTTCAAACTGATGAATAATTCCATCTTTGGTAAAATCATTCTAACTTAAACTCATACTTTTGACTAACCTTCGGTTAACATTTCAGGTAAAACTGTAGAAAACGTAGACAACCGAGTCAACATCTACGTAATAAACAACGAGAAAACTCTTGTGAGTTTAACAGCCAGTCCAGCCTTCAGCCATGCACGACGCATTTCGAATGATTTAGCACTCATCCAGATGAGAAAAACCGACGTTTTTTATAACAAACCAATTCTTGTAGGTTTTGCAATATTGGAATTAGCCAAAATGCATATGTACGATTTCCACTACAACATTATTCGCCCACATTTTGGTTCGCGCTGCCGCTTGGTTTTTACCGATACCGACAGTTTTTGCTACAGTGTGGAAAGCCCTACCGGATTCTGGGAAGAGATGTGTCATCGTCTAACCACCCACTTTGATACCTCCAACCAACATCCATCCAGTCCATATTACTATGCTGACAACGATAAACGTCTAGGCATGTTTAAGAACGAGGCTGGACAAAACCGTATTGTGGAAATTGTAGCTTTACGACCCAAACTCTATTGTATACGTTTTGACACGGGTGAAGAACAACGAAAGGCCAAGGGCACTACCCGAGAAGCCACCCGTCGTGAATTATCGTTAGACCTTTACCGTCAAGTGTTGTATGGTGAGCGCAGCGAGGTATATACTACCAATACCACTCTCCGCTCATTCAACCATCAAATTTATACTTATCAAACTCGTAAATTGTCATTGTCTGCTCTTGATGATAAACGTTTCTGGCTCCCAGATCTTGTTACCAGTCACGCTTACGGATATTGTAATGAAGATGATGAATAAAGTTTAAATTGTGTCTATAACCCATGTCTAGTTTAGTTGTCACTCAACCTTTGAAGCTGCAAGATGGTTCATGATAAAAGATTTGGGAAGAAATGGCGCACTCGCTGTCGACAGGTTGCCACGCAAACCCTTCAAACTCTAGCTGAATGGTTGTCGATTATGACGCGTCTTATTTTAGCCTTTAAAGCGCGATCTTCGAGTGGGTAAACCTTTAGTCGCACACTGGCTTTAGAGGTAAACAGACAACGAGAGGATGTGTCTTAAACAGGTGAAGAAATACAAACCTTATTTGAAAACTTTATGTCGCTGTCAGCCCAAACTCCGTCAAATTATCCTTCAGAACGCTGACCGACCCCTTATTAACGTTATTTGCGAAATCATCTTGAATTTAGTCAAGGGTGTTATCCCTCTTCAGGAAAAAGAGAAACAAAAGCTACGTCGTTTCAAGTCTATTCTTCGAGATTTGGCTCAATCCAAACAGAGTTTCCGCTATCGTCATAAACGAATAGTACAGAAGGGTGGAGGATTTATTTTAAACGTACTTAACCCCGCTTTAGCTTTTTTACGTCGCCATGGCCAAAGCAGCGCGTCCCATGCGGTTAGTGCCGCTAGACATAGCCAACAAAATTGATCAAGTTTTGCATCGGGAATCGCAGTCTGCCATAAAACCGCCCCCCAGTTTCAAACTAACAGAATTTTATCGGGCGGAAGAGGAAATGCGGAATATTCTCAATAATCCTGAATTAAGCATTGAGAATAAGTTGCACCTGTTTGAAAAAACGTTTCAACGCTACAAGGCTGCTCACCCAGGTCATGAGAGGGCTGCATCGTCAACACATGTTTCTTTACCCTCTGTTCCCACGGTTCCATCTTTAAAACATGAGGGTGTTGAGAGTGATTTAACACCCACACGTGTAAACCACACTCGCAGCTTTTCACCACAACCTTTTCAAACACCAATTAATAACATTTCTAAACCCGACATGTATGACAGTCCATTGCAGTCAAGTGTTGAAGAGACCCCCAGCGTTACCCAATTTATGGTTAAAGTGGACGACCAATATCGTGAGAAAGCGTTGACAGCTAGCGAGTATCTTACAAAACCTGAATATGCACACATAATTACAGTTAATCCTGACAGTACTCTAAAACTATATGGGGAAACTATAGAAAACAGCCATGTGTCAGATTACATGAGAGATCTCTTTTCACACAGCAAGGGTCGCTTTTTACCTCGAATGGATGATTTTTCACGCGCGTTAGCTGATATTAATTTTCCCACCCAGCTTATTGTTAAAGAGAAACGGCTAAAAGAGATTGAACGTTTGAAACTGCTCCATTCGCGCGGTATCACTCCACCCAGCCCTAGAGTCACCCGATCGTATAAACGCGCTCGAGCTGGATCAAGTCCTCAGTGGCAAAATTTAGCTTGAAATGGTAGAAAAGACATGGCTTACTCGAGACGATTGGCATCAACTCTATACGGATCCTTCGTCTTTGGGTGCTTATGGTGGTTTACAACGTTTGTTGCGTTACGCCAAACAGCAATACCCGAAAGCCACTAATATTAACCTTGCCACCGCCCGTCAAGCTTTGAGCTATCTTAATAGTTATACTCTACATCGGAACAATCCTCGTCGCTTTCCACGTCGATATGTAATCACTTCTACGCTTCATGATCTTTGGCAGGCTGATTTGGTTGATGTACAACGCTGGAGTCGAATGAATAATGGAATGAACTTTCTTTTTACTATTATTGATGTTCATAGTCGTTATCTCTGGGTCTATCCTATCCCCAACAAGACTGGACCTACTGTACTCGCAACCTTACAACAACATATTACAAACACAAGATTAATACCCAAACATTTCAACACGGATCAGGGTACAGAATTTCTCAATCACGCGTTCCAAAAATATCTTAAAGACGTAGGTGTCAAATTTTATCTAACTCGGACTCAAGAAACTAAAGCACCGATTGTGGAACGAGTCCATCGCACCCTCCTAGAGCGAATCTCGCGTTACATGACTCAACATCATACCGAACGTTTCATAGATGTGTTGCCACAATTAGTGGATAACTACAATCGGAGTTACCATCGAACCATTGGTCGGGCTCCTGTGGAAGTCACCGTGGAAAACCAAGATGAGGTAGCTCGACATATTCATAAGATGCGCAGTGCAGCTGTTAAAACTCGTCAGCCCACCTTCAGTGTAGGTGATTACGTACGGATTAAAAACGATACAAAACCATTTTTTAATAAAGGCTATATTGTTCAAAACACATACGAGATATACAAGATTGAAACGGTGAATCTTACTCAACCTGTAACTTACAATTTAGTTGATCTCCAAAATGAAGATATTATTGGTCAATTTTACGGTATTGAATTAACCCATGTGGCGCCACCTAACTTTAAAGCTTTGTACCCCATCGAAAAAGTGCTCAAACAACGTCGCAACTCGGTGGGTGAGACCGAGTACTATATAACATGGAAAGGTTGGCCAACCGAGTTCAATACTTGGGTAAACGCTCGAGAGTTAACACCTTTCTGGCAAGACTTTGTCCGCACACGGAAGACTTTAAAACCTCCCAGCAATCTGTATTCGGGTCGCATGCGATCTAGTCGACAGTCACCATGACCCACAATGAAAAGTATATCACGTTACCTTCTAACTCATCCATGTCGCATTATCCTCATAATACTATGAGTAATTATCGAACTCTATTGTGTGAACCAATACATGTCCCTGTAGATGAGTATGAGGTGGCTTTGGTGGAATTTCTATTTGTGAACAGTATGCATACTTTAAGCGAAGAAGAGAATTTTATGATTGCACACAGTGAAATCAAATCTAAAAAACAGACTGATGGTTTAACCAAAGAAGTAGTAGAAATTTCATCGAAGGAAGAGCTAACTAAAATCAATTTACACAATTTGGAAGTGTACGATTCTATAGATCGGTTGGTGAGCGATCTCAACAGTGGTCTTGACCGTATGTTTCCGACTCTATCGGATAAATCTCGGAGAGTCGAATTTGTTTACCGTGACAAAAAGAAAACAGTGAGCTTGAAACTACCCCCGAGTTCCGATTTGGAAGCTTGCGAAATTATTTTACCGGCACGGGTTAAAGCTATCTTAGGGTTCATGGATCAGGACAAATTACGGGTGGTCAAAGGTCGTGGGGAATGTAATTCGAGTCTAACACCAGATCTGAAAAGTGGTGCTCACAATTTATACGTTTATTGTGATATTATCCAATCGAGTTTCGTGGGGGATACCAGCGCTCCTCTTTTACGCACCATCCCTCTTTCCACCGAAATGAGAGAGGGTGACCTAGTCTCAGTTAGTTTTAATCACAATTACTATATCCCCCTTAGTCGAGGTTACATTGATACAATTCACATCTATATTAAGACAGGTACTGGTCTACCTGTTTTATTCCAAGCTGGGACAGTGTCGGCTATACTACATCTACAACGAGTTCGCTCTCATGGCGCCTTTTAAGGGATGTTTATCGGTTGAATGTTATATGAAGGCGTTAAACCCACAACAGCGAGGTGGTGGAGGTGAAACTTTTTATCGAGGCAACCACCGTCAACGTGGTTATGGATTTTTCTCGCGCTACATAATACCAATTTTCCGTGGATTAGTAGCACCCTCGCTCAGACATCTAGTTAGAAACGTGGCTCGTGATGTCTCATCGGGTAAGAAATTGACAGACACCATGAAAACTCGAGGTATGGAAAGTTTACAACAAATGGGTCAAGAAATTTTGCAACGCAACACCAACGATGCAAAAGCTCAAGTTGGACAAGGGTTCATTCAATTCTTAAACAAAACTCCTCTTCAACGACAGCTCAGTATGTCTAGCACCACAGTTGTGAAAACACCTCGTCGCCGTCGTCGTCGTCCTCGTCGAAAATTAGCGGGTGCTGTGGCACCTTATCAAACAGGTAGCGGACGTAAACGTAAATCTTCAGCAGTCAAACGTAAAAAACCTTGTGTCAAGAAGCGCTCAATTAAACGAAAAACAGCCGCCGATATATTCGGTTAGATGGACACCATCCGCGAGGGTAGCACACCTTTCATTTCAGACAAACTAGACTTGTTGAGTATTCCTCATACTGAAGCTGGTATTAGTCAATCTAAAGATTTTATTGTTCAAACTCGCGCGTCATCCAAAGACAATGTAGCTCCTATAGAATTTAATTTTTCCACCCACTCCAACCAATTTTTGGATCTGGAACGTCCCCAGCTTTACGCGCAAGTTAAAATTGTACGCAGCGACGGGGTTAATATTACAGATTCAGATTCTGTTTTTCCAGTCAACAATCTGCTTCATTCGCTCTTTAGTCAAGTTGATCTGTATCTCAACGATACGCTTGTCACTTCTTCAGGGCAAAATTACGGTTACAAAAGTTTTTTAAATTGTTTGCTACGCCATGGTGAAGAATATCACCGAAGTTTTGGTACTGCTGCTCTCTACGTCAAAGATGAAAATGCTGACGTTATAGAAACCAGTAGTTCGTCTCTTTTGCGTAAAACTTTCACAGAAAAATCTAAATTAGTGGAACTTATGGGCGTCTTGAATGTGGATTTATTCCAATGTCCCAAACTGTTGCTGCCCGATGTAAGCTGCGTCTTACGGTTACATCGACAAGCTGATAGTTTCTTGATTAGCCACAATGCGTTACCTGCAACACAGACTTATTCCTACAAAGTTGTTATCGAAAAAGCTCAAATGGTGTTGCGAGTTCATACTCTCAATTCTGAATATCGCTTAGGATTGGAGAAAATGTTGTTGGGGGGTAATGTAGCCAAATATCCTTTTCTTAAAACTGACGTTCGCTCTTTTACCATACCTGCTGGCACCATGCAAAAAACTGTGGAAGATTCCTACCTGCGTCGCATTCCTCGACGGATAGTTATCGGTTTCTTGCCTACTAAAGCTTTCATGGGTGATTGGCTCAGCAATCCTTACCTGTTTCAACATCATAATGTATCTACCATAAGCGTGTCCCTCAACAATGAAGAAGTTCCTTTTCCAAGTATTCCTGTTGGTTCTGATGAATACCTGTTGGGTTATTACTCGCTTTTAGATTGTTACAATCTAGTGAACTCAGAGGTTGGACTATCATTTGAACGTGAACTTTACCAACAGTACTATCGTCTTTACGGTTTTCAAATTATTCCCGTCACCGAAGGTTTTGGAATGTTGAAAGAGGGGAATTTGAAAATAGATGTTCGCTTTTCTAAAGCAGTAGTCGATTCTTTAACTATGATTGTTTTTAGCGAAACAGATTCTTTGTTGCAAATTGATAGTGCTCGTCAAATTCTTGTCGAATGAGTTGATTAGTTATGTTTTCATGGTTCAAATGTTTGTTGACAGTGAACCTTTGAATCATCAATACACACCAAACCTTTGAAGGGGATAAAAGTCTTGATTTATTTAGCTATGAATACTAGCCAGCTTTATCATATCTTGCGTCATGACCCTGTTATTCAAAAACGTGGTTTTGAAACTTGGGTTATTCCTCGCGACCATCTTACTCGTCTCAAGTCCAACTCTGGGAAACCTTTACTTGTTATTTGCAACACTCACCCTCATCAACATGAAGGTGTTCATTGGCTTTTAATTTATGTTCCGGCTATTGTCACCCCGCTGCAACCAGTTGAATTTTTCGATAGTTTAGGTCAAAGCATCCATAGCTACCATCCGGACTTTGCCACATGGTGTGGTTCGCACCTCTGGCAAAACCATCCTTTAACCCTTCAACATCCTACATCGCGCGCTTGTGGACAATGGTGTCTTTATGTGGCTTTACAGCGAGCTCGAAATCATTCTTTGAAAAATATTCTAATTCCTTTTCGTTGCAATAGCGGTAAAACTCGACTTTTACAACAAGATCGCTGGGTTGAAAAGCAAATTCAACAAAGATATGGATTACAATTGAAACCCCTACGAATTGTGTGTACTGACCAAACCTGTCGAGCTTTGTATGATGATGATGAATAATACAAACAAATTTCAATACAAATAGTGTATTTCTGACAATGTCAAACAATACAGATGGTGTATCTCTATGTTATTAGAGACATTTATGTTGTCGACTAATCTCAAATAGACTACAGCCAAGTCTTCAGTCATTCTTATGCTCTAGCAGAGTTTATTGAACCATCGTGTTGATCTGTGTTGGTTCCACTGGTTTCATAAATGGGAGACGTGCTGGTGATAGCCTTGAGTTTGTCAAACACTGGTTGGAATGAGTGTGTGTCTCAATGGGTTGTTGAAGTCCTTGTGAGAGAATTTCAAACGAGGGATCGCCCCATGTTAAAACTCGATATTTTCGGATTGAGCGGGCTAGATGATTGAAGAAAACACCCATCGTGTCAAAGGACCAGTCTTGATCATGGTCATTTCCCCATGTGAAATGTTGGTAGTAAAAATTGTTTCGAGATAATTTGGAATTAATAAAACATGTGGTTAACTCCACAGGGCTGTTGTCGACTAATCTCAAATAGACTACAGCCAAGTCTTCAGTCATTCTTATGCTCTAGCAGAGTTTATTGAACCATCGTGTTGATCTGTGTTGCTTCCACTGGTTTCATAAATGGGAGACGTGCTGGTGATAGCCTTGAGTTTGTCAAACACCCTGGTTGGAATGTGTGTGTGGGTGTGTGGTTGCGAGAATTGGGGATTTTGAAACTGTTCAGTCTAAGGGTTGCACAGATGTCAAAGAGGGGGTTGTCAAGCGCGCTCATCTGAGGAATCATACCGATGGAAGAGTGAGGATTGGCCAACACAGGAGCTTGAGGGGAGTGTGAGCTGACAAGCACCCTAGCCAGAGGGGCTGTGCAAACGCAAGAGTTGGTGTTATCAGTGTGTGTGCAACAGTTGATAGCCTGATGAGCATGATGGCACACTCTCCAAAAAAAATCTTACAGTGTAGTGAAACCACCAACCATTATTTTGAATGAATTTGTAATTGTGTTTGTTGAAAGAAAATACATTTCGAAGGTTAAACTTACAAAAAGTGTCTTTAACTTAAATGTCTATCTCCGAAAAAGTGTCATTAACTTTAATGTCTATTTTTGAAAAAGTGTCTTTACTTAAATGTGTGTGTATTTTGTGAAAAAAGTGTCTTTAACTTAAATGATGAATCTCGAAAAGTGTCTTTAACTTTAATGTCTATTCCCGAAAAAGTGTCCTTAACTTTAATGGTAATCCTGAAAAAGTGTCTTTAACTTTAATGTCGAGTCCGAAAAAGTGTCTTTAACTTTAATGGTAATAAAGTTTGTTTGCGGAGGACACTGTTGTCGACACGAGAGCTGCTCAATTGTGAGGACAGCGCCAACGTGAAAGTGGCGGAAACGCTAGAAACTAGGTGTTGTCAAACCATACTGCGCAGGCGTCAGGGCGGGGACTAGGGGAGAAATGAAGGCATCCTATTGGTGCAGCCATGAAAGGGGCGGGGCTTGGGAGAAATGGAGGCTTCCTATTGGTGCAGCCATGAAAGGGGCGGGGCTTGGGAGAAATGGAGGCTTCCTATTGGTGCGGCAGTAATGGAGGTGGCAGTAATGGTGGTACCTATACTACTCAAATAAAGACGCATTCATGTCTTAACATTATGAAACTTGGATTCATTCTTCACGCTATACAGATTGTCGTAGGTTTAGAGTCAAGTTCTAATCGAACTATTGCCTTGTGAAAAGCTAGTGTCTTTTAAAATTATATTTCTTTATCTGCACAAAATCCAAAGTAAGCATTGAAAGCAAAAACGCAATTGCATTAACAGAGTATATTTATTCAGTGTTGTAGTTTCAGACTTGAAATTGTTCGATTTCCACGGGAAAAGAGAGCCAGTTGTTGCTATGGTGAGAGGGGCGGGAAAAGGGGTGAGGCTGGTACATTGGCGTTTGAAACGAGCCCAAACGAGTGCCACTGTCCACCTTTCAGGAAAAAGCGAACGTTTTTCGACAGCTTAAATATCTTGCATGGGGACGTTACCAAGTCATGCAGAAGGGGGAGAAACCAACCAATGCTTAGGGCTATGGTGAGAGGGGCGGGAAAAGGGGGGAGGCTGGTACATTGGCGTTTGAAACGAGCCCAAACGAGTGCCACTGTCCACCTTTCAGGAAAAAGCGAACGTTTTTCGACAGCTTAAATAATCTTGCATGGGGACGTTACCAAGTCCTGAAGAAGGGGGAGAAACCAACCCAATGCTTACGTCTATTTTGAGAGGTGCGGGAAAAGGGGGGAGGCTGGTACATTGGCGTTTGAAACGAGCCCAAACGAGTGCCACTGTCCACCTTTCAGGAAAAAGCGAACGTTTTCCGACAGCTTAAATATCTTGCATGGGGACGTTACCAAGTCATGCAGAAGGGGGAGAAACCAACCAATGCTTACGTCTATGGTGAGAGGGGCGGGAAAAGGGGGGAGGCTGGTACATTGGCGTTTGAAACGAGCCCAAACGAGTGCCACTGTCCACCTTTCAGGAAAAAGCGAACGTTTTTCGACAGCTTAAATAATCTTGCATGGGGACTTTACCAAGTCCTGAAGAAGGGGGAGAAACCAACCCAATGCTTACGTCTATGGTGAGAGGGGCGGGAAAAGGGGGGAGGCTGGTACATTGGCGTTCGAAACGAGCCCAAACGAGTCCACTGTCCACCTTTCAGGCAAAATCGAACGTTTTTCGACAGCTTAAATAATCTTGCATGGGGACTTTACCAAGTCCTGAAGAAGGGGAGAAACCAACCCAATGCTTACGTCTATGGTGAGAGGGGCGGGAAAAGGGGGGAGGCTGGTACATTGGCGTTTGAAACGAGCCCAAACGAGTCCACTGTCCCGCTTTCAGGCAAAATCGAACGTTTTTCGACAGCTTAAATAATCTTGCATGGGGACTTTACCAAGTTCTGAAGAAGGGGGAGAAACCAACCCAATGCTTACGTCTAGGGAAGGCGAGGAAATCGAACGTTTCGCATCAGCTTATTTTTTGCTTTTTTAGTTAAGATGCCTATTTATTTTTTTCATTTATGATTACCCAGGGCTCACGTGGAGGCTCCTATTGCTGGTTCTATGATTTTTAGCAGGGATCTTATTGAAGTTAGGGGGTTAATGCGAGTTATATATATCGATGTTTCGTGTGTTGTTATATGGCCGCCGTTTATTATCAGAGTTAGAATAATGACTTTCCACAATTATGACTTTCCACAATTTTCGTTCCTATCCATTTGTTGTGTACAGTTACTTGTTATTTGTGCAGTTATTTGTTGTGTACAGTTATTCATTGCCACTTTCCTTAACTTTTCTTTTTTGGGGGGAATAGTATGGCTAGAACGCAGAATACGGAATTAGAAAAAAACTACCCAATCACGTTGCTCATTGCTAACGTTGCCATAGCCTGTGGCGAAATGGATACAGCCCTCTGTAGGCACTCGCCGCCACTTTGCATAGCTCACGGAATTAATCCCGTCAGCCATTTTGTGAACAGACGCCAAGCCGACTCCACAGTCAGGTAATTTGCTCCCGTTGTATTCAAAGTTTTCGACTCCCATCCGACTTTTATCCAACTGAAAGGCAAACAGACCTAAGTACTATGCAATCAGCTTGTAAATTATCAGAGTTTGTTAATTACAAGTAACAATGTTGATAATGTTTGACATTATTCCCATTGGTAAGCGTCAGTTGATTTCGAACGTTTTCAATTTTATTCGCTCCCACTGGCTACATATTGCCATTAATTAAACAAACAACTACTAGGTAGTTACCATAGTCTGCCTTTTGTTTCCTCTAGTTAGGCGAAGATTTTGTTTATCCTAGTTTTTCACGAAAATGTTCAAAATCCGATTTGAGCGATTCCCAGATTTCCCTTAATTCCTGAATCCTCATGACTACCAACAAAGATACACCCCTGGAGGGTTATCTCGTTTTTGGAGTGAAAAAAATTATCAATGCCAACAAATTTAGCAATTTTCCGGCTAAAAAACGTAATATGAAAAATTCCCGCATGGCCGGTCCCGGTCAAACCCCAGCGAACGTTTTTGTCCCCGCCCTGTTCCGCCATTTTGATTTTTCTAGTCGGGTGGGATGACGTACTTTTTTCGAGACTCAAATTCAACTTGTCAGAGCGTAAAACCGTGTTAAGTTGTGTTTAAAGATGAACAGTATTACTAAAAGTTGTCCCTTTTTTATTTCTTAGGTGGTGACAGATTTCACAAACAGTTCTATTCTTACAACGTGTTAAGTGTGTGGTCCTTTCCCTCCTCCAGTTCCACTCAGCCAACTTTATCCCCGTGCTTTTTGCCATCCTTTTGGAGAAGAAAAAGAGGCTTTCACTACTTTTGGTTCCCTTAGCGCTCCGGCTGGGATTTTGCTGTGTTTTCAAGATTATTGCTGTTTTGGGGGGAATCCACGTGTTCGCTCAGTCGAGGTAAGAGTCCATTTTATGTTTGAACATGTTGGTTAACATGGCCATAGAAGATAGGTTGCTTTGAAAGTGTTTAAAATAGCTCAGTTTAACAGTTTTTATTCTTATTCTATAGTTTTTATTCTTGTTCTTTTTTCCTAGGACGTTCACGAGACCGCGAGAAATGGGAGGACGAAGTCTCGGAAGGTTTTGGGTCGTAGGATAGCTAAGCAAAAGGGGAGCAGAAGCTGCACCTGGTCGACTTTGGCCAGAATCTCTGTCTTTCCCACACTTGTTATGTCTCCATTTGAGTCTTTTCAAAAAGATAAGTACGTTTCGTGTATTACTTTCTACGTTGGGCTGTTATTTATTTTATTTGTCTTATTTTGGTAGTTTCTTGAGTTTGTGCAGAGAAAGCTTCGCTAATGCTAGCCACGCGAAGCCTTTTATATATTCGGGTGTGGTGATGAAGAGGCGGAGTAAGTTTTGACTTGTTGTTTTATTTTATTCTGTGTACTAGTGTTGTTGTTTTTATTCAAATAGGCTATCCATTGGAACTCCTGCGTTACTACTTAACAACATCTCAATGACATTATGAATGTATGTTGTTAAATGCTGTCCATTAGAAGAAAGCGAAGACATAAGAAGTGGCTCAGTTCTGGCCCTCGAATTCGCCACAAGTTTGGCAAGCCGTTCTCTGATTCGCTACCATGGATGGACGAACCCGAACCGAAGCTGCGTAGCACTGCATGTGTTTTCGTATAAACACCAAACCGTGTCCGGATAGTTTCAAGAGTTTGTTGCCTTTGAACGGATGTCCACCCTGAAGAACCCTACAACGTCATTTGCTCCCTAGCAAGCAGTCAGTGCTCACCTGCTTCTCTCCAGCGATGTTGTGAAAGCTAGTAGTGAGTTTATAGTTAAACATTACCAAGCATGTTGAACATTAACGATCGGATTAAGCGTTATCTTCGAAAACATTACCAATTGGATCTTCGAAAACCTGGAATCAATTCAAGTGCGCGTTTAAAGTGTTACGTGTGGTGTTTGGCAAAAGGCTTGTCAGGCCTATGCCAGTACAAAAATATGTGTTCTCTACTTCATCTCTATGTGTGCTCTCTACTTCATCCCTGCATTACACCGGAAATGCAAAAGTGAGGACGAACGTCTCAAACGTGTGTTGTTGTTTTTTACTTGTGTGTCGGGAGTCTACAAACACAAAATTCGGCAAGTTTTCTCCTCCTCCAAAGTCTTCCTCCTTTTCATACGTTTTCTGTTTTCACTCGTTTTGGGAGCCTTCCTCTGCGGATGTGTTCACACTTATTTGTTTTAAACGTTTTAAAAGTTTTAAACATTGTGTTTATGATTGATTTCATGCGTGCTGATATTTTTCTCTTTTCTTCTAGTTTTCGGTGCCGAAATGAAGGGGAATAGGAAGTAATCCTGTGACAAGAGGTCAATCTAACGAATCCAATTTCAGTTTCAGTTTTGTGTTGATGCGTAATCGATGATGATCGTTGATGCGTAATTGGACGATGCGTAATCCCTGTGATCTGGTCCCTTGGCGAACTTTCTTCAATTCCGCGGTGTTTTCAGGACGATGTAGAGGTAACCTTTTCGTTTTCCCCAAATTGGTGTTAAATTCTCAAACTTGTATTGTGTGGAAATTTTCGTTCTCATTTGAGTCTCTGTAGACATTCTTTTTAAGGAGCGCTAAAAGGCAAAATGCTGAATTCATGGTTTCAATTTATGCCAACAGGAAAGCTTTTGGAAAGGTTCACAAAGCCATTTGGGTTCTAAAAAAAGGATAAATCCTAAAACGTCAGTTTTAGGATTTAGCCTTTGACTCGTGTGTATGAGTTCCGACTAACTCGTTTCCCCCCTTCTATGTTTGTTTTTCGATCTTCGCCATGTAGCCCGCCGAAAGAGGGTGAAAGGAGGAAAGAACAATTTGGTGGGTTGTGGAATACGTCCAATGTATCGAAGCGAAAAGGAAGAGTGAATAAGTCGAGTTGGTCAACGTCGCAATCGTTTGGAACTTGAGCCCTTCCTTTCAGACCATTTCTTTTGTGGGTGTTTTTCTCATAATAATTTTTGACATAATACTGATGCTTGTCTCTTTTGTTCCAGAATTCTCAGCGAAAACGAAGTGAAAGGCTTTCAACTGGATTCACTGCGTTACTACCCAAGATTAGCTTCATTTGAAGCCTTTGTGAGGCTAAACTCCGTCCACTTTAGAAGAAGCCGAGGATACTTGTGAGCCGTAGTTACCAGATTCATCTTTGATGTTCATTACGCAAGGTCCATTTTTGATTTGAATGAACTCGATCTTTTCTATTAATATCTGCCTTGTCTTTGTCTAATAAGCTGGAGATAGAGCTCCGTTTGGCTACTATTCCGTATTGGGAAGTACCGCGAGCAGGCCCGTTCAGTCTTCATGGTCGTCTGGGTTTTGGTGGGCGTGGTTGTGGGGCCGGTGGAGGACCAGCAGGCAAGGGACGGTATTGCGTGTTTGGTGTTGAATAGGGAGGATTAAGTTTTGATTTCCTATTTTTTTTAATTCTCTCTACTAATGTTGTTTTTATTCCAATAGGCTATCCATTTATCCATTATTACGTAACAACATCTCCATGACATTATGCCTTTGTTGTGTCGTTCAATTCCGTTCACAACTGGAGGTAAAATAGTTTCATTGGAGTGAACCAGATTTAAAAAAAGAATATTTGCTTGGTCCTTAGGCTATGATGGGCTTCAGATAGAGCTCAGTATAGAATCGTACGGTGAGCTTGGTCTGCTCATTTGTTGTGAATCTTTGAACCGGAGGCTGTTCCAACCCACGGAAGCCCCACATTTCGAGACTTTAGCAAATAGTGCCACGTTCTGGAGATCCACGGTAAGCTCCTAGCCAACTTTAGATGGATTGCATGGCCACATTAATGTGTCTTCTGTTTAGTTTGACCCTTGGAGCAGATGCTTTATGGAAATGACGCAAGGAGATCGCAGATATACGTCAAGACTTGAACCTGTCGTGTGGTGTGCGATGCTTTCCCTCCTCCGATTTGTTAATTTTTGGTGAGTGATTTTTATATTTGTGAACAAAACTGGAACCTTCTACACGTCAGGTATTTTGCTCCCGTTTTATTTCAAGTTTATCGACTCCCATCCGACTTGTATCAAAGTGAAAGCATCCAACACTTGTATAGTATGCAAGCAGCATGCATATTCTCACAGTTTGCTCATTAAAGTAGCAATATTGAGCATTTTGGACATAACTCCGGAGGGTTAGCGTCAGTAGGTTTCGAAAAATTTTTCGAACGTTTTCAAGTTTCTTCGCTCCCCGTTGGCTACATATTGCCATTAGTGTCAAGTTCCCGCAGTGCCTTCCATTTCCTCTAGTCAGACAACGATTCGTTCTTTCTATTTTTCACGAAATCCGATTTTCTTTTTAGCAATTTTCCAGTTTCTTTTTTGATGTGTCAAGTCGGGTGGGTTGACTTACTGTTTTAGTGACTCAATTTAAACTGGCCAAAGCTTACTACTCTTACAAAGTTGTGCTTAAACCTGAACGGTATTTACTAAGAGTTACTTTTCTATTTATTAGACGGTGCCACATTTCACAATGAGTCATAGTATTACAACGTGTTAAGCGTGTGGTGCTGATCCATTCCCTCCTGTTCTGCTAAGCTGAGGCTGTGGGGAGACAGATATTGTTTCGTGTGCTGTGTGAGCCGCCAGGGGAACCAGATATGCCCGGAGTTGAAGAGTGTGGTGGAATCCGGCTGCGATTTTGCCGTGTTTTCAAGATTGTTGCTGTTTTTGGGGCATCCACTTGTTCGCTCAGTCGAGGTAAGAACTTGTTTGAATTTTTTCCAAAGTGGCTTTCTGGTTTCTTTCCCCAATCGAAGAGTCCATTATATGTTTGCAAGCTGCGCCATCTACAAGCTGCGCTATCTGCACGCTTCTTCTTCTTCTTTGTGTTGTTATAGACGACAGGCGAATCGTCATCGCATCGTCGTCTGCAGCATTCCCACTTGATGTCGCTGTCTACTCCTTCTGTCTTCTCTGGTCCACGCACGAATTTACATACTTTAATTGGAATGGGCGTGCCAAAGAAAGTGCATGGTATGAAAGGTGATAGAGTTTAGACCATCACCGAGTCGATTACTTAGATGAGATCAACTAGTCCTGTTATTCTTATGAAGTCCGCCAAATATGATTGTGCTAAAAATTGCTTATGTTCCGTAAGTTTGCCAAACCCCAGAATGTTCTCGAGTTTAAATTCCATTCCTTCTTTAATCATTTTATTCTTGAGGAATTCACGTTCCATTGAGTTATACAGACATTTCATAACCTTATGTTCCACCGTATCATCTCTCTCGCCACATCTATCACATGCGCTATTTCTTTTTAATTTGAACCTATGCTGCCATGCTCCTGTTCTTCCGTGACCACATCTCAGTCTTAAAAGAACTACTGCCATTTTTCTGTTTTTGTGCAATAACCAGGGTGCTGGCCTGATGTTTGTAGCAGATTGAACAAGATTTTGTAAAGAGCTGTTTTTTAATCGCTGAAGTACTTTTTGTTCTATCTTCTGTTTGATTACTGTTGTGATTTCGTGTCTTGTGAGTTCTCTTAAAATTGTCTGATTTGAGTTTTTTCCAATCCTTGCCGCCGAATCTGCTGCTTCGTTACCAGCGATACCTATATGTGCAGGAACCCATTGCAACGTTATGTCAAAGTTGTTTGTTTGTAACAACCGTATTTTATTCTGAATATCTTGTACTATTTCGAAGTAGGCCCTCCTTCCATATGAAGCAATAGCACTGAGTGCAGCTCTTGAGTCCGAAAGGATAAGGTATTTGTTTGTATCCGAATTCTCTATAATTGCTAGCGCTTCCTTGATGGCGTACAGTTCTGCTGCCAGTACCGATGACCACCGAGGGAGCGCGAAGGCGACCGAGGTATTTTCAGTTTCTATGTGTATCCCTGCCCCCGAATGCCCATCTTCATCTCTGGACCCATCGGTATAAACTTTGGTATGATTGGGGTAGATTTGGTGTAAGTACTCGTACACAAGTTGCTTACAGTCAGTTATCAATTCTTTTTCGTGCTTAGTTGTGGTATAACTTTGACTATATTTGTGGCCTCAAAATCCCAAGGGGGAATTAGGTTTTCAAAAAAATCTCCTTCTTTTGCCTGCGCAATTTCATAAGACTCGTACATCTGTTTGTATGATGTCCATAATGATGAACTACGGTTGTTGTAAACCTTTTTAACTACTAGATCGTGTTTGTGGCATTCTACCATTCTATTAAAATAGTTGGAGGCTAACAGGTCCCTTCTGTCCTTGAGAGGTATGGTACCTGTTGCACACAATAGTACTGCTATCGGTGTCGTTTTGGTGGCTCCTAGAATAATTCTCAGGGCTCTGTTTTGGATGACCTCAAGGCATTGAAGTTTTTTAACATTTATATCCTTGTATATTATGGAGCCATATTCCAGTTTTGACCTTATTAACCCTTGATAGAGTGTCTTCATGACTTGTTGACTACTCCCCCAACTGGTCCCTGCTAGTCAGCTGATCAACCCTATTGCTTTCATCCCTTTTTTCTTGATGTCTTCTAGATGTTCTGAGAAAGACAAAGTCTTATTAAAGGTCAAACCCAGAAATTTAGCCGTCTCCACTCTCGCTAGCTCCTTCCCATTGATCTTCAATTTCCGTCTGCTTTCTAATTTTCGTTTTCGAGTGATTACCATGAAATTTGATTTTTCAGTCGAAATTTTTAGACCATTTTTTCCACACCACGAGTTAACATCCCCGAGAATATTACTGGCCTTTGTCATTGCAATCTCCAGTTCAGCCCCTGAAACCCACAGGGCAATATCATCTGCAAAAATCGATATATTTCCCTGTCCTAGTACACTTGACAGGTCTGCCATCATTATATTAAATAGCCAAGGGGACATCACTGATCCCTGTGAAATACCTTTTTTCATTGAGATTTCTGTCGACAGGTGTGCACCCACTCTGACTTGGAGGGTTCTGTCTTTTAAAAAACTTCGTATTACGGTTAGTAGTTTCCCTCTAATGCCTCTCTCTCCCATCTTTCTGAGAAGGCCATCTATCCATACTCCGTCGTATGCTTGTTTAATATCTATTAGTACTAAGACTGCTACACCTCCTGCCTCGTAAGCAGTTTGACAGTCGTTTTTCATCCTGACCAACTGGTCCACTGTACTACGGCCTACTCTGAACCCCGTCTGACATGGAGACATTATAGGGTTCTTTTCTGTAAACCAGGTTACTCTTCTGATTATCATCCTTTCGAAAATTTTGGCTAGGCATGATATTAATGATATGCGCCTGTATGACTCACACTTCGCGGGGTCTTTATTCGGCTTTGGTATGGGAATGACTACTGCGTTTTTCCAGTCAGCGGGTATCACACCTGTCTCCAAAATGTAGTTATAAATACTGAACAAAGCTTGTTTAAAATTGTTGGGAAGTCTTTCTATTATTGTATAATGGACCATGTCTTTTCCCTGACTAGTTTTTGGTAGTTTGCGAATGACTTCTGTAAATTCCCATACAGTAAAAGGGTTGTCCATTTCTTTCATTTCACTACTTCTTCCCATATATCCGATGATGTCTAATTCTATCACGTCATCATCCACATCTGGGTTAATAAGTTCCGGTGCTGTCGATTGGAAGTTGCCAAAATGTCGTGCAAACATTTCTGCCGTCTCTTCGTCGCTTTCTATTACCTCACCCGTTGGGTTGGTGATTTTCCTTACACGCGTTCTACCCTTACCTTCCATTGCCCGAATTAATCCCCACGCTTCTTTCATTGGTGTATTGATACCAAAACTCTCAACTTTATTTCTCCAGAATTGCCTTTTTGCCTTTTGGGAGGTTTGCTTGCTGCGCGCTTGTGCTCTTTTGCATTCATCAACATTTTCTGAACTAGGGTTACGTCTCAACGTTCTATATGCTACTCTAGCTTTGCTTAGTTCTTTGCTGCAATTCTCATCCCACCAAGGTTTCCTAATTTTGTCTGTCAGCTTATTGGTTCTGAGCTGCGATGACCCATTAGTACTCCCTCCCAAGAGTCTAATGTGCTTTTTGCTCACTGTAGTTAGCTGGTCTATGAAATTCTTATATCTTTCTTCTACCCTCCCCGTTTCGGTCATGTTTTGAATATCCAGTCTCTCTAATTCTGCGTACCAATCCTTCCATTTTGCTTTGCTAAAGAGCCAACGTTGAGTTGTTTCCCTGTCCCTATTGTTAGGGGCGCCCTCCAGATTAATAATCAAAGGCAAATGATCGCTTTGTAATAGTCCACCTACTTCAGCTCGTGCCTTGTCGTATATGTTACTAGAAGCAAAGCATAAATCCAGTGTTGACGGTTTGTTCCTCCCCGCTAAACATGTACCTTCCCCTTTCGGGCTTATTAACATTAATTTTTCCCATTCTTCTAAAAATTTGACAAATACCTTCCCTCTATAGTCAGCGTTTTTCCTCCCCCACAGAGGGTGATGCGAATTAAAGTCCCCAACGAGAAGCGTTTTGCTGTTTTCGCCAATCTGGTCAAGATAAAATTTATACTCTTCTTTTGTTATTTGATTCCTATTTTCCCCTTGTTGTACTTGTAAGTAAACTCCTAATAAATGTATGCTATAACCCTCCCATTTAATTTTTAAACCACCTATTTCTAATACCCCGAGCCCGAATTCTCTCAGTCGAATTCACTCTACTTCTATTGTGTTACGAACCCAAAATAAAATTCCCCCTCCCCTAGATCCGCTATTTCTATCTTTCCTATATATATCATACCCTTTAATACTAGCACGTTCTTCCGTCTTTAGCCATGTTTCACATACAATATCTGCACGCTACCAGCTGCAATAAACCCTACAAACTGCGCCATCTAGTATCAACTAGTAGAGACTCACTGAACACCCCCAAGGCACGAACGACCAGCAGAAGTTTTTTTTTCTCCTAATACTTTTGACATAATACTGATGCTGTCTCTTTTGTTCTAGAGTTCTCGGAGCGAAAACGAAGGGAAGGCTTTCAACTGGATTCACTGCGTGACTACCCAAGATTAGAGCCATTTGAAGACTTTCTAACGCTAAACTCCGCCCACTTTTGAAGAAGACGAGGAAACTTGTGAGCCGCAGTTACCAGATTCGTCTTTGATGTTCGTTACGCAAGGTCCATTTTTAGTTTTAATGAACTAAATCTTTTTGTATTAATATCTGCTTTGTCATTGTCCAATAGGCTTGAGGTAGAGCTCCGTTGTGCTAATATTTCGCATTGGGAAATACCACGAGTTGGCCCGCTCCTTTTCAGTGTGTTAAGTCTTAAGCTGTAGCAACGGAGCTTCTCTGGGTTTTGGAGGGCGTGGTTCGCGTGCATTGTGGGGCCTGTGGAGGACCAGCAGGAAAGGGGCGTTATATTCTGGTTTGTTGATGAAGAGACGGAGTAAGTTTGACTTGATTATTTTTTTTAATTCTCTATACTAGTGTTGTTTTTTTATTCAAATAGGCTATCCATTGGAACTCCTGCGTTATTACTTAACAACATCTCAATGACATTATGAATTTATGTTCTTAAATGCCGTCCATTAGAAGAAAGCGAAGACATAAGAAATGGCTCGGTTCTGGCCCTCGACCCACGTCGTAGTAGAATTCGCCAGAAGTTTCGGTTTGGCAAGCCGTTCTCTGATTCGCTACCATGGATTAACGAACCCGAGCAGCTTTTCATACGTTTTGTGTTTTCACTCGTTTTGGGAGACTTGCTCTGCGGATGTGTTTGTTCACACTTTTTTGTAAGTTTTAAACATTTTGTTTATGAATTTGTACTGATATTTGTCTGTTTTCTTCTAGTTTTCGGTGCCAAAATGAAGGGGAAGAGGAAGTAATCCTGTACCAAGAGGTCAGCATCTCCTAACGAATCAGATTTCAGTGTAAACGTCATGGGGACCTTCGGAGTGATGGTTGTAACGCTTTAAATTTACATTTATAAGTTTTTACTACTCATTGTTTCTTTCAGGCTAGCAAATAGAAGGCTATTTGGATTGAAGTCGAATATGGATCACAAGATTTCGAAGCGGGTAGCAAAAAGCCGATTTACATGCAGTTTGTATTGTTGAGTTTTCTTTTAAATTTCTTCTCTTTTCGCCGCTTCTTCATTCGCCGTTCTCCTAGTACTTCAGGATTTCAATTGACTGCGTTTCAACTGACTTGACTTTTAATTTATTTACTTAATTTTAAGATCTAGTTTTAAGATTTAATTTGTAAGATAAGTTGTAAGATAAATCTTTAATTTAAGATCTAGTTAGAAGTGGTGAAGTGCAGTGTAGTGAAGGCAATTCCTATTGAAAACATCGTTGAGGTTTTCATTATGTCGGTGGCTAACCTTAGACAGCAGTGGCGGTCTTTGGAAGGGCAATTCAAGGAAGCAAGACTCAAGATCACGGAATTCAAGAAAAAATGCTATTCTTTTAAGGTTTTGTGTAATTTTTTGTAGATTACGATTATGTCTTATAGATTATTTCTTAGCTCTAAAAATTGGATTCTAATATTGTGCAAATGAGATGTTTTGCTTCCCACTGGAACCCTTATTTGTTTGTCTTATTTATTATTTTACTATTATTATTATTTTATATTATTATTATTTATTATATTTTAGTATTATATTTTTTATTTATAGTTATATTTTACTATTATTTTATTATTTATTTATTATTTTGTTTGTTTTATTTATTTGTTCGCCTTATTTGTTGTACCAAAAAGTTCCCCGTAAAATCTAGTTTCCAAAAATGTCCTTTTTGTATTATTTGCAATTTTTGCAATACAAGCGAAAATTTTAAATATTTTTGCGTGATTTTTCAAAAAATCCGCTAAAAAGGGCTTATACATAATAGGCGTTGAAGCACGTATACAAGCAACATAGGAACCAAGGTGGTGTGCAATATATGTGCAAGGTGGTGGTGACACTTCAGGTAACCAGGTAATTGCACGTAAGCTTTTAGCTACCCTGACTTCAGCGAACCTATCCGTGATCTCAATGATCTTCAAATAACCTTGAAGTAACCTTCAGGCAACCTTGCACGTACACCTTTAGCTACCCTGACTTCAGTGAACCTATCCGTGATTTCAATGACCTTCAGTTAACCTTGAAGTAACCTTCAGGCAACCTTGCACGTACACCTTTAACTGTCCTGACTTCAAATAACCTATCCGTGATCTCAATGACCTTCAAATAACCTTGAAGTAACCTTCAGGCAACCTTGCACGTACACCTTTAGCTGTCCTGACTTCAAATAACCTATCCGTGATCTCAATGACCGTCAAATAACCTTGAAATAACCTTCAGGCAACCTTGCACGTAATCCTTTAGCTACCCTGACTTCACGAACCTATCCGTGATCTCAATGACCTTCAAATAACCTTGAAGTAACCTTCAGGCAACCTTGCACGTACACCTTTAGCTACCCGGACACTGGAATTCCTTATTTGTTGTGCCAAAAAGTTCCCCGTAAAATTTAGTTTTCAAAAATGTCCTTTTTGTATAATTTGCAATAAAAGTGAAAATTTTAAATATTTTTCCGTGATTTTTCAAAAAATCCGCTAGAAAAGGGGGCGTGGCTTCCGAAATGGGCGAATCCTATTGGTGGATTGGACTAAAAAGGGGGCGTGGCTCCTTTTCGAGCTGGGAAAGCGTTTTATGGGCTTTTTTTCCATAAGGATCCCTGCACGATCAAGGGGGTCCCCTTGAAAAATCGTCAAAAATTGAGAGCCTCGCCCCTTTACCAACTCCCCTGCTCGGTTTCCTATCCACGATATTCGAGCTCGTAATGCCGAAGCATCACAATTTCGAATATGGGAATAGGAACCTTGCCGGGAAGGCATTTGGTACAGGGAAACGGAGCCATTTAATATTTCGTTAATTCGACGAAATAAAGTGCCTCGACCGGGAATCGAACCGAGGACCTTTGGGTCCCCAGTCATGCGTGTTATCCACGCGGTCATGGGCTTATGTTCATATGTTGTTGAAGCACGTATATAACCAACATAGGAACCAAGGTGGTGTGCAATATAGATTTAATGGAAGTGTACATAAAATATAGGTATACATAAAAGCAACATAGGAACCAAAGTGCATATGGCAATGGGCGAACCGTCAAATTTATATAAATCGAACACAATATGGATGCCTCACACTGTATACAGTGATACATGTCACACTGTATCGAGAAATTTGAAAAAATTTTCGAGACGGAATACTAGCGCAAACGGAGCTCCATGTCAAGCCAACAATAGCCTACACGATCAAGCAGATATTCATTTTCGGACTTTAAGTTCATTTAGCATTAAAACACTTTACCTTTCGTTATAAACGAAATGGACAAAACTAGTGAATTTAAAACGGCAGATCACAAGAATCTTCGTCTTTCTCTAAAGTGGATGATATTTTGCTTCATATTTGTAGCTTCATTTTGGCTCCGAGAACTAGAAGAAAAGAGAAAACAACCAGTATTAATGCTACAATTTAGAGTATTCGGCGTTTGTACCTTTTGTCGACACTCGGTGAACAAGACACAGAAAGTGTTAAAGTAGTTGTTATAGTCGAATACGTAGCAAACACCATCCGAAACATCCAAGAAAACCAAATGTTATTAATCCAAGAAGTGGCCAAGCTCACGGATACCATCCAGACACAAAGCACACGGATCCAGAATCTCGAAAAGGAGCGCAGTTCACTACAACACCAAAGAGAAAACACAATTTCTGATGAAGCTTCATGGACACAAGTCGTCAAACGTGTCCGAAAACCCCCAAGAAAAACCGAAGTCGACGTCCCTACCCCCGCTACTGTAGGAGTCACCAACAGCAATGTTAACAAAGCTACCCCAAGGCCCCATCAAGAGTACGAAAATGTAGGGGAGAGTGGGGCACGTTCGGAATTTGGAGATATCTAGTGACAGTCTGCAAAAATACACTGTAAAAAATTCACATAGCAACTTCTTTACTAGATGGCTCTTGTGGGTTAAAAGGGATGAATTTAACCCACGCGTTCAGAAGTTATTTGGCGTTGTCTAATAACAACAAGCGCGAGTAAAAAATTCCCTCTTTGTTTCAAGCTTCGTTTTTGCTCTACCGGTTACCAATTTTTTACAGTAAAAGGCTCCTCAGCAAGTAAGTATGATAAGGTATAAGTGTACAAAGGGGGGTAATGAAACCTTTCTTTCACTCCAAGCTTTGAATTTTCGAAGTTCAGAATGGTGTTTGGGGGCACGTCCGGACAGGGCTGTTGGGGCACGTTCCGGACACCAACTGAACTTGCCGTGTCTTTAGAAAATAAAGATTGACGGCTTTGATATTCAGCTGGATGATATTTTACGTTCTTATTTTGATAGCTTTGTTGTCTCTAGGTCAAGAAATGGTTAGGAATCGCATAAAGAAAAGAAAACATCATGAGCACATCCAGGAAGCAGTGATGGAAGTGCTCGAAAATAAAGCGCAGATTCGTGAAACAGCGAGAAAATACGGAATTCCTACATCAACTTTAGCCGACAACATCAGACACGCTAAAACGATGTTAAGTAACAAACAGGGCGAAGTCGAGCAGCCGACAATTGAAGTTGCGACCAGGTGTAAAAGACTGGCTACGCGACGAGTATTTACCGAGAATCAAGAAACTGAACTTGCCAACTATCTACAAGTCTGCTCGAAAATGAACTACGGTCTTACAAGACCGTAAGACGCGTCAGACAAGAAAATTTGCGTATGATTACGCGACAAGTCTTGGCAAGGTATTTCCAAATAACTGGGCAAAAGACAAAATGGCAGGCGTAGCTTGGCTTTATGGGTTCATGAAGCGGAATCCGAGCTTGAGCCTGCGTAAGCCCGAGAACACAAGCCTCGCCCGCAGCTCCAGCTTTAACAAAACGAATGTTACTCAATTCCAAGATAATCTTCAGGTCGTTTTGAGAAAATATGAGATAACAGCAGAGCGTATATGGAACTGTGATGAAACTGGAGTAACAACAGTTTTAGACAACCCAAGAGTAATAGCCACCAAAGGGATGAAGCAGGTTGCCCAGGCTTCCACAGCAGAAAGAGGAGAATTGGTCACCCTCTGCTGCTTCATTAATGCCACAGGAGGAACAATTCCCCCTGTTTTTATTTTTCCAAGAGTGCATTTTTTAAGGATCACATGCTTTTCGGAGCACCGACTGGAAGCCTCGATCTTGCCCATCCCAGTGGCTGGATGAACGGTCAATTGTTTCTTCAAGCTCTGAAGCATTTTAAGAAGCACGTCAACTGTTCCCCAGAAAATCGGGCTCTTTTATTATTAGACAATCATGAGAGCCACTGCTGTCTCGAAGCTATCCTATATGCTCGAGAAAACGGCATTGTGCTCTTTGTTCTGGAAAGAACCAAGAAAGGAAGAGTGATAAGAAGACCCATTAGATATAGATGCTAATGTAGATTGTTTTACCCTATTTCATATGAATGTTTGAAATTCCCGCGATACGTTCCATATGTTAAAGGCATAAGAAGGCGGAATTCTTAGAACTGGGACGGACGTGGTTCGGTCGTTGTCTCTCGTATAAGGGATACTGTTTGTTCTCTCTCAAAATAATTGTGCAAAATATATACGGAAATAAATTGCTATATTCACATTCGTGATTACAATCCTGTTATCCAGAATATGGTCCTCCGGGCCGGATAGTAAGTCAAGTGTTTGAGTAAATTTGCAATTTAAGAAGATTTGGACTTGCAAACTGATGGGCAGTGTGCAACTGGAAGTCCGTGTACAATTCTTGCTTGAGCTAAAACAGATCAAAAGAAGAACTTGGCTTGATTTTCTCTAGAGAACTCCGGAATTCTTTAGAAACATTAAGAACATGGAGATTCTGAAGACAAAAAGATCGAGTGCAAGGCGTCATGTAACGCTGAAGATTAATGAATTGAAGGCTGAATTGGCTAAGGAACCAACTTCTATAAGTGCTATTAACCTTTTGTTAAGGCAGCTTCAATCAAAGGGAGATGCTCTCAAAGAAGCAGAAGAAAAAGTTTTTGGCCTTTTAGAAGATCCAGATGAAATTAGCAAGGAATTTGACGACAAGGAGACGTCTCGTGACAAGATTATTGAAATACGTCACCTGGTGGATGAGAAACTGAAATCTCAAATAAAGCAGCCTTCACTTGTAAAGGAGATCAGCAACATGGAACTTGACGCCGAATATGGAATTACAACACCTTATGAAGATCTGTCCGAAGTGGCCTCAACAGTCGGCAGAAGAAATAAGAACCACATCAGAAAGCCCAAGATAGATATGAAAAAATTTGACGGATCGGATATGATGGACTGGACAGAGTTCTGGGATTCTTTCACTTCAGCTGTTGAAGACGATAAAGATCTCGTAGATTCTGAGAAGCTTTCTTACCTGAAATCCTGTTTAGAAGGAGAAGCCCTAACCACAGTAAAAGGCATGAAAACAATTGATGCCAATTACGCAGTGGCAAAAGAACTCCTTATGGATCGCTATGGAAGCGAAGAGATAATCTCAGATCAACACATTGCTGAGCTTCTAAAAATGAGATCCGTCCGAGAAGGTAACACAAATGATTTAAGAAAACTATATGAAACTTTGGCTTTTCATATACGTGCGCTTAATAACCTGGGCAAGTCATCCGATTCTCTAGTTAACGCAATAGCGCCAAAAGTTTTATCTCTACTTCCCGACGAGATTAACGACACTTGAAACAGAGGCCTTGGAAAGCGAGGAAATTTCTCATTAGAAACTCTTCTTAAATTCCTAAAAGAAGAAGTAAAAACAAAGGAGAAGACCCAATATTCAAAAAGGATCTTAAGTCAGACACAAGAAAATTTTAAGAGAGGTCCCGATATACATAACTCAAAGAAGACGCCTACAGGAGCCGCATTAACCGCAGCGGCGTCCGGGGAACCCAACAAAGACCAAAGAGATGCATGTGGATTTTGCCTCAAAAACTGTAACCCGACCACCTGCCAAGAAGGATTAAACAAGAATCTTGAAGAAAGATTAAGGAAACTGAAGAAAAATGGAGCTTGTTTTCGTTGCCTTCGCAAAGGACATATGTCAAGAAGTTGTAAAGACAATACTGTATGTTCAATCTGCAATAAACCGCATCATACATTGTTGCACAAGTCTGCTACAACAGCGACAATGGCAGCGAGCAGCCCAGAAAGCTTCAATGAAGAAGTCTTCTTCAGAACAGCATTGGCAGATTTAGAGTACAACAATGGACGTATTCAGCGAGTCCGAATACTCTTCGATAGTGGGTCGAATCGGGCTTGGATAAAAACGGAGTTGACGCAAGGCCTAGAAATCGTGAAGATAGAACCCATGAGAGTCCGAGGATTTGGAAAGAAGTCGAATTACTCCAAAAACCGAATAACGTACAAGATCAAGCTCTATAACACCCGTGGAGGCAGAAATGAAATTATTGAGTTAAATGCAACGGGTATCAACGAAATCGTCGAAACTATCGAATCAAGTAAATTGTCGACGAAATTTAAAAGTACCCCTTTTAAACAAGTTGGTTACCCGAATGCACCCGAAGTATATCTCAAGGATCTACAACTGGCAGATAATCGCGATGACGTTCCTGAGTTGGATATCGACATCCTCATTGGACTGAAGGGAGAATGGGACATCTTTACGGGAGTTACCTTGAAGTCTGAAGTAATGGATACCCCGAGACATTTAGAATCCAAACTTGGATGGATAGTCTCAGGAGACAGTTGCGTAACCAGTATGAAGAAGCGTGATCCTACGACACTCTTAGCGATTACTAATCAGAACTTGAATGATGAATTAAAGAAGTTTTGGGAACTAGAAAATCTCGGGATTCCAAGCAAGGAACAAAGACAAATTCAAGAAGACGAAACATTGGCAGTGGAGTTCTTTGAAAAATCCGTTTCTTACAAGGCCGACCACTATGAAGTTGGTCTTCCGATTTTGCAAGAGAATCGGAATCTTAACAACAATCGTGGTATGGCTATTCGCCGTTTGGAGCAACAAGAAAAAAGAATGGCAAGAGATCCGAAACTAAAGAATGCCTACGATGATGCTGTGGATTCTTATATGAAGAATGGATTTGCAGAAGAAGCTCCGAGTGATGCAGAAAAAGGAACCGTGCGATATTTACCCCATCATATGGTTGTCAGACCCGACAAGGAGACCACGAAGTTCAGACTTTGCTTTGACGCCTCTGCTAAGCAACCAGGCGAAAGGTCTCTAAACGATGTTGTCTTACCAGGACCTAACCCGATCCCGAATCTACACGAACTGTTGGTACGATTTCGAAAGCATCAGGTAGTTATTTGCCGAGATGTAGAAAAGATGTTCCTCAAGGTTGGCATTAAAGAAGAGGATCGAAACTATCTCTCATACGTTTACCGCAAAGATGACAAGATCATGGATTACAGAATGAAAGTGGCTTGCTTCGGAGTTAATGCATTTCCGTTCATCTGCACTTCGGTAGTAAAACACCATTTGGAAAAATATCAGGAAATTTTCACGACTACGGTGGGAAAATTAAAAGAAGATTTTTTTGTGGATGATTTACTGACAGGCTGCGATAACGAAGAAGAAGCCAAGCAGTTATACAAACAAGCTTCAGAGATCTTAGGAACAGCGAACTTTTTCCTAAGAAAGTGGAAAACGAATTCCTCTCAGCTTCGTCGATTCATCGGAGAAGATACCAAATTCGAAAAATCGACTAATGAGGAAAATTTAGAACTAGAATCTTTGAATGATGGAACTAACACCCCGCGTATTCTTGGCGTTGTATGGGATCCTAAAACAGTTCACGCGGTGGCGTTGTATGGGATCCTGAAGTTCACGACTTCTTACCTCAATCAAGATGGTAAAGAGAAAGACACAAAGCGTTCAGTTGCTAGCATGGCATTTAAGCTTTTCGATCCTTTGGGACTTTTATCCCCTGTTACCGTACGAGCTAAGATGCTGATACAGAAGCTTTGGTTATGTGGTATCGATTGGGATGAACCGCTAACTGAAGCGTTGAACGAAGAATGGGTGAATTGGCTTTCGGAGCTCCAACTGTTGGAATCGCTTGCAATACCGAGGAAGATTATCCCGTCTCCTAACGGAATACAGGAATTTCAGTTGCACGTATTCGGAGATGCTAGTGAAGCAGCTTATGGTACGGTGGCGTACCTAAGAACTTCCTACCTTGATGGATCTCACCATGTATCCTTCCTCACTTCGAAGACCAGAGTAGCTCCTACGAACAAAGTACAACTACCACGGTTGGAATTGATGGCAGGCTTAATTTCAGCCAGACTGGCTAAGAATCTTCTGGAAGAATTAAGACTGGAACCGTTGCAGACGAAAATTGTTTGTTGGACTGACTCCACCGTTACTCTTTGCTGGATCAAAGGACCGCCAAGTAAATGGAAACAATTTGTAGCTAACAGAGTTTCGGAGATTCAGAAGCTAACGGATCCTTCTAGTTGGAGGCATTGCCCAGGAAAAGAAAATCCAGCCGACAAGAATTCAAGGGGAATGCGACTGAGTAAATTGAAAACAGATGAAAATTGGTGGAATGGACCATTATGGCTAAGTAATTATGAAGCATATTGGCCAAAAAAGGAAAATTTTGTAACGTTACAAGAATTGGAAATAGAAAAGGAAGCTCGATGTCTATCAGCTATCAGTAAAATCGAAGAAAGGACAACCGACGTACACAAATTTAGTTCGTACTCGAAACTAGTACGTTTCGTCGTAAAGCTTTTTCGCATTAAGGACATCTGGTGTAACAAAACGAAGTACACCGGACCGCTAGAAGCTGAGGAGTTCGAAAACGCAAGAACATTCCTTATTAAACAAGAACAGCTATTATCGTTTCAAGAAGACATTAGGAGATTCAAGGAAGGTAAAGAACCAAAAAGTGATTCCCGGTTGAAAAGTTTCACGTCGTTCTTGGATAATAAGGGAATTCTAAGAACTGGAGGAAGAATAGAAGAAGCAGACGTACCGTATGGTACAAAACATACTATCCTACTTCCAAAAAGTCATTTTTCAACGTTGATTGCACGTTACTATCACATAACGAAATTGCACGCTGGTGTAAATGAAACACTCAGCGCCTTAAGGGAAGAATTCTGGATTCTTCAAGGGAGACAATTGATCAAAAAGTTAGTAAAGTCTTGCATTATATGCAGACGAAATTTGTCACAACCTTACCAGCATAAATGGCTCCTTTACCCATGGACCGTTTGAGAAGAGCTTTTCCGTTTGAAAAGGTTGGTTTGGATTTTGCAGGACCATTATTTGTATCGCAAAATGATGGAAAACAAGAAAAGGGATACATATGCATTTTTACCTGCACAGTTGTTCGAGCCGTCCATCTCGAACTTTGTTCCTCAATGGACACGGAATCATTTTGGATGGCGTTCAAACGTTTCGTAGCCGTAAGAGAAAGGTGTACAGCTATCTATTCTGATAACGCACGTACATTTAAGAGAGCGAATAAGGAGCTTCAAGAACTTTGGAAAGAACTCCAGAAGCTTCAAGAGAAAGAAGAGTTCCGAACATACTTGGGTTTGCAGAAAATCCATTGGGAATTTATAGTTGAGCGAGCCCCATGGTGGGGAGGAATGTATGAACGACTGGTACGGAGTGTGAAAGTCCCTTTGCGCAAAACTCTCGGAAAATCTAGCCTAAATTGGGAACAACTGAACACCACCTTAAAAGAAGTTGAGGCGATGATAAACTCAAGACCACTCACGTACCTAAGAGACGACCCTAAAGAACCCGAAATTATTACACCAGCACACTTCCTAATAGGTCGCTCTATGGATGGACTGCCGGAAGAACAAACCCTCACTCACACAGAAATTAACGAAAGTAAGGCAGCAAAGATCTCAAGAATGTTGAAGCACAGACAACAACTGATCGACATATTATGGGTCAAGTGGACTAAAGAGTATCTTGTGGAACTTAATAACACGAAGAAATGGCGTAAAACTGCTAAAGAAATTAAAATAGGAGACGTAGATCTCGTGTTGGATAAGAACAAAATACGACTGTTGTGGAAGACTGGGATTATAAACGCAGTATTCATAGGACGAGATGGAAAGATAAGAGCAGCGGAAGTACGAACGACTTCGGGAAATCTACGCAGAGCTGTTCAGTGCCTTTGCCCTCTCGAAATGAATGTGGATGACGAAAACCTAGTGCCTGAATTAGACGAAAACGGATCTAATTCGCAAGAGGAAATTATAGAAGTACAAGAAGATCCGGAAATACTCGCCGATCGAGAAGACACGAGAGAAAGTGAGGATTTTACGATTCCTCACTGTTCGGACGAAATGTTAAATCTTACAACCTTTGCATGCAACTTTGACAACTTTACCCTTTCTCCCTAAACTCCAGATGTACGGAGCTCGAGAAAGGCGTAACTAACATGTAACTAGGCTGAAAACTGACTCCTACGATTGACAGGCCAAAAAAGGGGTACCTTTTGCATGGACCACCGTAGGACGATTTATGACTGACAAAAAACAGACTTCGCACATGTTTCTAGACGTTTAAAATCTTTAACTGACCAATGACGACGATGAGCGACAAAGACTTCAGCTTAGTATAAATGTAATTTTGTATGAAGAATACGAAGAGTTCTTGCTTGACGTTGGAGACGTGTGCATCTTTACTGCTCAGTAAAAAGGCTTGCAACGGAGCAAAGCTCATAGTTCAGCGATTTAAGCCGAGTTAAAATTCTCTTTATATTACAGAAGGGTAATCTAGGGAACTCGTGCTTAAATCTGGTCCTCCATCTGAACACTCACGGTGGGGAGTGTGTTCTGGAAAGAACCAAGAAAGGAAGAGTGATAAGAAGAACCATTAGATATAGATGCTAATGTAGATTGTTTTACCCTATTTCATATGAACGTTTGAAATTCCCGCGATACGTTCCATATGTTAAAGGCAGAAAAAGGCAGAATTCTTAGAACTGGGACGGACGTGGTTCGGTCGTTGTCTCTCGTATAAGGGATACTGTTTGTTCTCTCTCAAAATAATTGTGCAAAATATATACGGAAATAAATTGCTATATTCACATTCGTGATTACAATCCTGTTATCCAGAATACTCTTGTCTTTCCCCCCGCATTGCAGCCACCGTCTGCAGCCATTGGATGTTGCCGTTTACGCGTCCCTAAAAGGTGCGCTCAAACGGGCTTTTAATGATTGCATGACCTCCAATCCACACCAGAGGATCACTATTGCGCACATCGGCAACCTGGTTGGGATTGCGTACTCATCTGCATTTACTATAAAACATCCGGATTTTCGAAGCCAGGAATCTGGCCTTTTAACAGAAATGTCTTTAGCGAAGAAGACTTTTTCGCTGCCTCAGTTAGCGATCAGCAATTTGACTCAACGCCTCTCAGTGTCGCTAACATTCAGGCTGTTGTTCCTCTTGACAAGGATGAAACACTTACCACAAGAAGTCCCAATACCGACGCCAACAGCTTAGTAGCAGTGTCTCATGACGACTTGGTTAGCGACCATTCGTTTGAGGTAAGTCTTGCCAGTAGCATCTCAGGAAGACCAATCTCGGTGTCTCCCCATGACATACGTCCATATCCCAAAGCTTTACCTCGCAGGAACACTACTCGAGGTGCAAAGCGGAAGAAATCTTCAAAAATTTTAACAGACACTCCCGAGAAGAAAAGGCTAGAAGAGGATGCGGCAGTTAAAAGAGCAAAACTTGATGCTAGGGCATCAAGACAAGCTAAGAGAAACGTTTCGGTTTTGCTTAGTACTCAGAAGAAAAAGAAAAATGTTGCCAAGGAAGTATAGAAAATGAGCCGTCAAATGGTAACGCTTCTCGCATGTGACAACGAATCTGATTTGGAGAAGCCACTACCTTAGTGCTGGAATGATTGAAGCTTGTCACCGACTTTTCAAGTCTTTGCATCCCCTAGTTGCCCAATTAATTAATTTTTTCTCTTGTTCAATGTATCTGGTAACTCAGTGAGTTTAAAAGTTTGATCTCTTGTCGTTTGCTTCCAAAGATTTTTTACTTAATCTGCTGTTCGCTTAATGTAAGTGCAATCTTTACCAAAGATGTTGCTGAATTCGGGACTCGTGACCCCCAAAAAATTTGATTCATTGTTCAAATGTTCGATATCCTAGCCAACAAATCACCAGCCTGCAATCTGTTTCTAACCTTTAAAAATGCAAATGAAATGATGGAAACTGGAAATCTTTTAAAAGAAACTACACTTTCCCAACTCGGATCCGTAAAGACTGTCGTGAGGCAACGTAACCGGAATTCACCAACTTCCTCGCGACCTCGACCTGAACACTATTTGTTCCCATATGTCAGAGAAAAACTCAGCACTCGGCGTACATTTTGTTGCAGACCAAGCTAAATGGCTGAACCCGAGCGGCACGAAAAAGTTTGGATCAATCTGGTACATCTGCTCAACAACGGAGGAAAAAAGCAAACTTCTCAACGAAGCAGCGCTCCTCGCCTTTAACAGGGTTGTACAGATCGAGGACGTGAGACATTCACCTCTAATTCAATGTTTTAATTGCCTCGCTTTTGGACACATAGCCTCAGCTGGCAAACGCCTAATCCCCACCTGCGCAAAATGCGCATCAGCAGAGCACTCAACGAACACCTGCCACGTCAAAGAACTGAAATGTGCGAACTGCCGCGGCAAACACGAAGCCTTTCACCGTTCATGCCCAGCTAGGATTGCTGCTCTCTAAAAACTGTCAAATAACCCGACGGCAACACCAACGACATCGTCACAAACATGAAACGCACGACTAGAAGTGACGCTCAACAAACAACTGACGTAAACCAACCTAACCAACAACGAAACAACGGAGGAATAAGCATCATCTTTCATAACATAAGGAAAAGCTTTTTCCAACTTACAGAGACTCTGAGAGAAGCAAACATTCAAGAAGCGAAAGCAGTCTTCATATTAGAGCCACCTACAAAGATGTCGAATCAATCTCAACAGGGTTTTGACCTAATTATGCCTCAGACGGGGTATAAAGGGGTGGTCTGTTTCAAGAGACCAAATACGTTCCATTTTCAAATCCAATCAGTACAAGAATTGTACTCCATTTCAAAAATACAACCTGAGAATCTACCTTCCATAACACTTGTATGCATCTACAGAAGGCAAACCAATGATACACTCAAACTACTCACCGAGATATGGCACCAGTTGAACGACACCACCTCTCCCATCATTCTATGCGGCGACTTTAACGCACATCCTTGGTATTGGGAAAACAAACCTCCAGACGGACCGGGTACACAGTTATACGATTTTGTCACGGAGAAAAACATGGTCCTTGTAAACGAATGGAACACTCCAACCTTTCAAAATGAAAGAGGAGATTCCTCAACAATAGACCTCGTCTTTGCCTCACTGAAGATCGCAGAACGCATGCAAATTATACCCCTAAATAACAACTCTTTCCCCAACTCGTCGGATCACAATGCTTTCTCCTTACGGATACATACACCTGTTAAAGAATTCTCCCCGCCTTTTTGGAACTACAAGAAAGCCGATTGGAAATCACTTAATGAAGACCTTTCCAATAAATTAAATGAAATGGAAAAGACATTGACACAACTCAACTCTACCGAGCAACATGATAATGCAGTTGGCCGTCTATCCGCTATTCTCATAGACACCGCTACAACGTTCATCCCAAAAATAAATTTATCGAACAAAAAAATTCCTTGGTGGAATTCTACACTCAAATCCTTAAAGAAAGATGTAGCTAAGAAACTAAGAACGTACCGCTCCTACCCAAATGCTAACAACGATAGACTCTGGAAGGATGCTAGAAACGAATACACTAGTCAATTCCGAAAAGCCAGGGAGAGATACTGGGAAGACAAAATATCCACCTCAGACACAAAGTTACTATGGAACTTAGACAGGAAAACACGGAAAACTACCACAAATAGCTCACTTGACCTTCTCGACTCAAACCGGAAAACTTTCCAAAACGAAACGGAGAAACTAAATCACCTAGCAGTGAAACTACTCGAAGCAGATCTTAGCCCACCCATAAACAACAAACCAAGGAGGATGCACCCAGATGTAAGTAAACGGCCGAAATGCAGACATGAAGTTCAGCACAAAATTTCACACGCTGAAATTACAACTATTGTTGACCACCTCCCACCCCTAAAAGCACCCGGCACGGACCTTATACAACCAACTCTTATAAAAAACACGTGGAAATCGATTGGACCTTGTATAACTGGATTTTTCAACACAAGTGTAAAGCTAAAACACTTCCCAACCCCCTGGAAAACCGCTAAGATCTTTCCCATCCCAAAACCCGGTAAAACGGACTACTCTACCTATAAGAGTTTTAGACCAATTGCCCTTCTATCGTGCCTGGGAAAAATACTGGAAAAAATCATAGCAAACAGGATTATAACCCACTTCGAAACCAATAACTTACTATCCTCAAATCAATCGGCCTTTCGCACAAAGAAGTCAACAACAAACTCGCTAATCACGCTGTCGGACAAAATCCTAAACGGTTTCGACAAAACGAAAGTGACATCTGCTCTCCTTCTAGACATCGAGGGAGCTTTCAACAATGTTCTACACGGAAAACTCCTCCAGAAATGAGAAAGGAAAGATTCCCAACCTACATGTCTGAATGGGTACGAAGTTTTCTTGAGAACCGTTCAGGCTTCGTAATAAACGGCCCATCTTTCAGTGATACCTTCATCATGCATAAAGGTGTACCACAATGCTCTCCCCAATACTCTTTCTCCTCTATATAGACGACGCACTCCACCTGCTCAAACAAAAACGTATCACCACAATTGCGTACGCCGACGACCTGCTCCTCGCGGTGACAGGCTCATCTAGCAAGATCAACGTTAAAATTCTTAAAATGCCCTTAAAACGTTGGAAAAATGGAGTAAGAATCTAGGCTTTATTTTCTCGAAAAGCAAGACGGAACTCATACACTTCTCGAGGAAAAGAACTGACGAAACTACTGCCTTAACCTGGAATGAAGACGTTATATGCCCCAAAGACAGCGTTCGCTATCTTGGCCTAATTTTCGACACGAACTTAAACTGGTCAAAACAAGCTGCTCATCTTGCCTCAAAAGGGCATCACACAATTAGCAGACTACGCAAATTAATCACCTTCCTACCAACTATTAAAGTCAACCAAGTAAGAACGCCGGTCCTGAGTCTTCTCTACTCGACAATTCTGTACGGTCTTCCAGCCTGGTCTAACACTAAGCTATCCTCCCTTGAATCTGTACGAACACTACATAGACAAGCCCTGCTTCTTATTACCGGTGCACTCAAAACTACCCCCACTTCAGCTCTTGAAGTTGAAACAGGCACTCCTCCTTTAAACCTCCTCTCGCTCGAAAGAACTCTAAGATTCAGCCACAACAACTCGACTATCCCAAACGCCATCGCACCGAAACACAAACGTTACGCCTCATGTTCATTCTTAATAGTCACTAAAAAATAACAATCTGCTCACCGATAAGTCCGAAGACATGATGAAAAGTATAAAGCATCTGATTTTACAGAAATGGCAAGAAGAATGGTCTACCTCTGCCTCCCCTTCCGCGACCTACAGATATCTCCAACGCTGCAACCTATCTGCAAAGTTGACCAAGACAGACGGACTATTTCTACACTTATCAGACTTAGAACCTTACATTTCCCGACAAAGTCATTCCTCTACCGCATTAAAAAGACACAAGACTCAAATTGCACCTGTAACAATCACTCGAAACAAGACCTCAGACACATGTTTTTCCACTGCAGACTCTTAAATAGATCCAGAGCTATTTTGCTAAGAGACTTATCAAAACTTCGACTCCACTTTAATCCACAGACTATACTCACAAACCCAACCGCTTACAAAGCAATAAATACTTTTGCCATCTCGGCTCTAACAGCCCTACATCCCAACTAACCCACTAACCAGAAGTGACGCTGACTTCTCCCTGACGTACGAGTTATCTGACTTTTTTAGAATAAGGAAAGAAGCTATTACCATATCTTTGCTATAGTATGGCTACGCTCTCCTTTCGAGGAATAGCGTAAATGAATGTATGTTTGTAAAATTGTTCACTGATTACTTAACTTCAGACCCAATAAATAGGCTGCAACGAGCAGTCCTCATGCTGAGATAATTAAAAAAAAAAAGTGAATGCGAATATTCCCCACTTGTTTCTTACCTCTAAAACTTGTAAAAAGTGCCACTTATTCTGACAAAACACGCTAAACGTCAACAGGAGAGGCTTCCTTAGGAGCTGCCACCCAGCCACAGCTGCGTTCCAGTTGCGCAATACGACTCGGGCGCCATTATGAGAGATTTTCGGCATTAACGGTCCACACGGAACTAGTTTAAACGGTGCAAACGGAACTAGTTAACTCACTTATTCAATAATGATAATTAGCTATTTAATTTAACTGCGCTCTCTAAAATTAATGGGAATGGGGAAGAGATTTTAATTTCATTCAAAAAATGAATTATAGAGAGCTAATTTAAATAATTCAATCAACTAACGATTAGCCAAGTAAGAAATAAACTCTTTACTAGCTCCATGTAAAAACGGTATTTTTAGCAAAAGGTTTAACTCAAGCCGTTTCTGTATGTACTGGTAATGAAGCCTTAGAGATTCTAAATTAATAATAAATTGATCAAAACGACGGATTACTTGCCTGTAGTGCGGTAATAAGTGTGGCGCGGATCACCGCCATTTTGTGGAGGCAAGTGAAGACGCATCCAAACCGCGCTCTCGCTTTCGTACGGTTTCATTGTTTACCCTAGTTTCTTTTGATTGACTTTGATACCAAGTGTAGTTCGGTGCTTTCTGCACTTATAGTGATTCTTTCTGCTGTGTTTAGTTTTCTGTTTGTGCATGAACGAAGCCCTTAAAACTTGTTATTCAGGGCTTAGCCCAGCAACGTAATGTTACGGACACCGGAAAACTCGCCCAAAAAAGGGGGAAACCACTCTTCACAAGCTGGCCCGTCCTGTGCTCCAGAGAGTATAGTAATAGACTCGCCCATCCCGGCCGTTACACCTCAGCCCCAAGTGAAGTGCCAATCCTGTGGAGACCTATTTCAAAAGGATAAGCCTGCTGCAAAGAACTGCAAAGCGTGCCGAGAAAAAAAATCCAACCCAACCCATGCTCAGAAACGACCTTTACTCTCCCCTTCAAGCGACCTAGCATTCCGTAAGAGGTCCTTCTCTATCGAAGACACTACGCAATTGTCCACCATGAACTACATCCTCTCCACGCTTAGGTCGCTCAAAGACAACAACGAAATCCTGACCCAAGAGATAATGGCTTTAAAAGCGGAAGTCATTAGCTTCGTCAAGACAAATGTTCAACGTTAAATGTTCAATGTTAAAATGTTCAACGAGTGGTTCATCCCGAATTCGGAATACCCGCCCGAGAAAGTAACAACGTCAATTCCTTGCGACTAGCTCTTTTGAATGAAGTAATGGAAGAGCAAGTAGCAAACGCAATGAAATATTCAATGAAATAATGAAATAAAAAATGAAATAAAAACAATGAAATAAAAAACAACAACATTAACGCTAATGATAATCAACTGTTAATGAAGGTTCTGATTTAATGAAGTTGGCACAAGTTCATTAACTATGACCAACATTAGCTAATGCCTAATTAAAGCCCCGTCTAGACAACTTACCTGATTAAGTTAGGACTAGGATGACAAAATAGCATTTCTTAGCTTCATAAAACGTTTTTCTCATATAAATATAAAAAAGAACCAGTACGAATAAAAACCGGAATCAGTCTCTTTTCTAGTGTAGGCCTTAACTGATCGCTAATGCACGCAAATAATGTTGTGAAAAAAAATAATCGGCCATACGTAAAAACGTCATTTTTTGTCGTTCGAATGGACTTTCTGTCGATAATGTGTTTAATTATGTGAAGGTTAACACTAATAAAGCATTGGAAAGATTCGAGCTTGGTAAAACACATTTCTTCGTTTCGGAAAAGTCTACTTTCCGAAAACGAACAACACGGATCTGAAAGAAAGGATCCCCTTTCACTTCCATATTTTTTCTCCTTAAAATATAGTAAAAGTGCTACTCGGACTCGGATACAAGGGATCCCTCTCGACACTTATTGCCTGCATATGAAAGCGTCGAAAGTACTACATATAGCATGGTGTTTAGCCTATAGCTCACAGTAGTCGAGCACCATGGCTTCTCAAGATTCTTTAAAAGAAAGAAAACGCTCATCCAATTGGGTTGATTCTGAGTTGTCAGCTTTGTTAAACATTTGGCAAGAGAGTTACGAGGGTCTGCGCCGTGCAAAACGCAATAAGCCTATTTTTGAGTCCATGAGACGGTCTTTGGAAGGTGTTGGTGTCGTCCGTACGGTGGATGAGATATCAGTGAAGTTGAACAATCTGACACAAACGTACAGGTAATCGTATTTTCTTCCATTGTGAACGAACCGTGCACTAATTTGAACTTTCTTTTGTCATTCGCCAGAAAGAACAAAGTAAAATGTACCTCTACAGGTTCTTCTCCAAGCTCATGGAAGTGGTACGATGCCGTTAACAGCATTATTGGCCGAAGTCCAAGTAACGACGTTTCAAGGGTAGAGGACTCGATTGTTCATGGTCCGGAAGAGTCTACCACACAGTCCTCACAGTCTACCCTGCCTAGTTTGCAAGTATCCGTTTCCGATTCGGATATAGAAATTGATGTTGAAGAGAGCGTCTTAGTCCGCAGAGATGAGGAACACGAACGACTATTGGAGTCTGCCATTGGTGGGTGTCGACGCCGTGACAGAGGTAAAGCTGTGGAGCCTGGACCTTCTAGAACCTCAATCCAAAGAAGAAAGCAACGTGCTTCGACCCAGACCTCTGTTGCCAGGTGCCTTTCTTCCGCTGAGAAGCTAATTGAAAACAGCGATAAAACAGCTTCTGATAAGTTGACCAGGCAATTCTAAGCTTAGTTCAGAATATTGAAAAAAAAATGGAAGATTTGGCTTTGAAACGTAAAATTGTAGCGTCTATAGACAATACTCGCCCTGACCACGTTTATTCCTCTCTCCCTTTTCCTTCAAGTTATTCTGTTATTGGTTCTCAATTGCAAAGTATGCCATATCCCTTTCCTTACAATTTACGGCAAAGTGATTCAAATGTAGTACCACCACCACCATCCCCAGGTTCTTAAGGGTTTCTTGGTTCTTCTTGGATTTTATAGGTGAATTGGGTTGTCATTAAAAAATTCCACCATTGCGGAACGAACTTGCTCTGCTCTTATTGTTGCTTCGTTACGAAAGGTATTGGGCCTTGTTTGCTCGCTAAACTCAGCATCGCAATCTTCTGCGGGCACGCCAAATTTTTCGCACATATTGTGAAGGATACAACAATCTTTGGTAATGAGGTTAATTTTACTAATAGGAAACTCCATTCGTTTATAAGTAATTCGCCAGCGCATCTTTAGTCTTCCAAAAGCATTTTCAATTACCCGTCGAGCGCGAGACAACCGAAAATTAAAATGTTTTTGCTCCTCGGATAACCTGGTTGTATCAGGATATGGCTTCATTAGCGTTGGCAACAGTTGGAAAGCTCCGTCTCCTAAAATGTGAGTTGGTACTCGTACATCGCTAACATGCATGGAAGAATTCAAACGCTCAAGGGCCAACACCTTCTCGTAGAAACGTGAATTTTTGAAAATGTAGCTGTCGTTGTTCCGCCCAGGAGACCCAACGTTTATATAGGAAAACCTATATTTCGCGTCGCACATTGGAATAGAATTACGCTATAGAAGCCTTTATAATTGTAGTAATCAACAGCTTCTTCCTTAGGAGGACAAATCGGGATATGGCAGCCATCGATTGCACCAATTGCAGGTGGGTAATTCCACATCGCTGAGAAATCATTGGCTAAAATGTCATATTCCCTTTCGCTCTCGGGTAATTTGATAAATTCGGGCATGAACACGTCGACGACAGCGTGACAAAATTCGTAAAGTATGTAGGGTAAAGTACTTCTTCCAATTCCGAAAAGATGTCCGACAACGCGTAATTCTGCTGCTGATGCAAGCGAAAAAACAGCAACAGCTACTCTCTTTATAACCGGAATAGGTCTTCTCATAATCGTTGGGTTTTTTTCAGTACAGGGCGTAGCCGGTCGCAAAGGTACGTAAATAAGGCTCTTGAGGTACGGAAATTTTGTCGGAATGTAACTTCTGACATTGTTGGCACAATCTTGAGCCACCACTCTCCAGAAGAAACGAGCGATTGTGGCCTAAGTACTAGGAAAGATGGTTATAACAAACTATTTTTCTGAATGTACTACTTATCTCTTTACCTTTACAAATCAGGAGACTGCTTATTAATGAAAGTATAGCTTTTAATTGCTTGTCTCTCCTATTTCTCGCTAATCTTTTGCGCAAGATAAGCAGCTTGTCGCGGACCAGTTCCGCGAGATTCTGGGATATACGTCAACGGTTCCGGGAAATACGTCGACGGTACGTTGTGAGTTGGGCGAGGGCAGGGTTGACGAGGGACAAAGGAGCAGCGGATCGGAAAGACGCTCGAGAGACATCGGAGAGAGTGTTAATGGATAACTTTGTAATCGTTTTTTTTTTTTGCTATGTTGTTATTACATTTAATCGGAACATCGAAACTCGTCTCCCTGTCACTATTTCGTTATATCGGTGACATTATTGGTGCATCGACCGGGAAACTAGTCCCGTTTCCTGTTTCCCATTCGTTATTTCGTCATTTCGTCAACTTCGTCAAACCATAGAAATGGCTACAGCTTCATTCCAAAACGTTGATCGTGCTATCTGTGAACTTGAAGCCGACAGTGATCAAGACGATCAATTCGACTTAAATGATCCTGCAACCGTCAAGAGGTTACGTACGGCCTCTAAACGACGCTTAATGGACCTTATCGGCCGAATTTCGCCGTTGATCAGTGATAGAGGCAGTCGTACAGCCTTAAAGCTTTTAAGAAACCAGCTCGCTACCAATTTAAGTGAATGTTCGGAGTTGAACAAGAAATACGTGGAAATTGGTGGCTCTTCGGAATCCACGGCCGATCGATATTATTCGGCATTGGACATAATGGTTTCACACAGTTTCAACTCTATTGACGACTATCTGAAGATACGTGCTGATGATCCAGCCTCTTCCATCGCCAGTCGTTATGCGTCATCCCTAGTCTCTGATACATCAAAAGTTTCCTCAGCCGATCAAACATCGCAAGTCGCAGTTCGTCATCATGACTCACCACCCCATTCGGAGAGCGCCGAGCTCCGCCTTCGCCAACTTCGTATAGCGATAGCAGACGAGGCGCATCAAAGACAGCTTATACTAAAAGCCCAAGAAACCTTGGAGGACGTGGTGCACATGATGAACGCAAACCGGCAAGATCATGAGCAGCGACGCCAATTGGAAGAAGCCTCAAGTGAAATATGAGCCTCGTCACAAAGAAGTAAAGAAACAATTCAGTCCAAACCACGGTCAACCCTCGTTTCCTACTTGTATGAACGGTCCAACCCCTTCATTCGTCAATCAAGTCAACGACCCTTCGCAAAACCATCCGATGTGGACCGCCTCGACTCAGGTAGTCGCGGCGCCTTTAGAATCCGGAAGGTCTCCAACATCGTCGCCCGATGCGTGGATCTATACCGCAAATGCAAACGATACATCCCATATGAAGGGATTTTCGAATGTAGTAAATCATTTGTCTAAAATCCACATCAAACAGTTTTCGGGAGATCCTCGAGATTGGCCACTGTTCATTGGTCAATTTAAAAGCTTTGTACATGATGCAGTGCCAAGTGCCGCTCAGCGGATGGCATATCTCCGAGAGTTGCTTGCAACAAACGTGAGGAAAAGCATCGCCCAAACGTTAATAAACCCGGCAACGTATATTCAGTCGTTACAAGAATTGCAAAGACGTTACGGTCACCCGTCACTTATTTCCGAAGCCTGCGTCGACGGTTTGCTTAAGCTTCCCAATGTAAAAGAAGGCGATTTCGTTTCATTAAAAACCTTCTTTAGCGAACTACGCGGGGCAGTCACCAACCTGAGACAAGCCGGGTATGAAGCCGATTTAGCGGCCCCAACTGTCGTACGTCAACTACGTGATAAACTACCTGAGCACCTTAGTGGGGTGCGCGCGTTTTATTCTTAAATCGCGCCCCAACTTTAATCGACTTCGACGCGTGGTTAGACAATGAAGTTATGTCTGTAGTCCTTGGACAACCCTCTACGGTACTCGCACAAACGACACACTCAAGCAAAGGAAACCAAAGGAAGAAAGGTGCAAAAGGCTTAGAACAACCTCCCACCGTTCTTGCGACGTCGAACGCTTCCAACGAAACAGCATCACAACCCAACAACTCCCTTCCCGCTTGCAGTATGTGTAATGGGGCACATAATATCGCTCGATGTGAAAAGTTCAAATCTCTTACCGTCAAACAGCGCGCCGAATACGTCAAAGAAAGTAAGTGTTGCTTCCGGTGCCTTACCTCGGGTCACTTTTCCAAAGAATGTAGACGCAAATCGATTTGCGGACTCGATGGTTGTAAAGGTCACCATCATACTCTGCTTCACGGGGCGTCGAGAGTTTACCAACCTAGTACGCCCACCGCCTCCGCTTATAACGTTCTCCCGATTGAAGAAGAAGCTGAAATCACCCATGTGGGAACTACTTCGCAGCAACTTCAACCGGTTACTCTGTCAGTGGTCCCAGTCACTTTAAAAGCAAATGGGAAATCGTTGGATACCTATGCCCTTTTGGATCAGGAAGTGAAGTCTCTATTATCCTACAGAGTACCGCCGACTTGCTGGGTTTAAAGGGTCCGCAAGGTCCTTTACGACTAGGTTCATATCATGGACGTGATCCAACCTTTATGAGCTCGATAGTCAATTTCGAGGTTGCTAGTCGCGACAACAAAACCAAAATGTTCGTCGTCGGTGCTGTCACTCTTCCGATACTGAACTGCAGTCTTCGGTCCATCAACTGGCCAAAAGAAAAGAAACTATGGCCACACCTATGCAACCTACCCCTCGTTCCACTCGATACTTCAAAGGTTACCATTCTGCTTGGGAACGAAGTCGATAACGCACACGACCAAGTTAAAGTCATTAAAGCTCCCAAAGGAACTATCGCCCCACGGGCTGTATTGACACCTTTCGGATGGTGTGCAACAGGCAAGCTCCCTGATCGAACGTCGTTCGGTTCGGTCCGTCGTGTAAATCTAATTCGTCAACCAGTTTCCGACGAGATCAACGAATTGGTTAAACAGTTTTGGCAAACTGATGCGATCGGTATCAAAACTTCAAATCCCCCAAAATCTCGAGACGACGAAAGAGCACTTGCCATTATGGAAGCCACCACGAGAAATGTAGGCAAGCGGTACGAATGTGGCCTTCTCTGGAAAGAGGACCAACCACAGCTACCAGACAACCGCTCAACCGCCTTACGACGTTTCTTTGCTCTAGAACGTAGGTTCTCAAAAGACCGCAAGTTAGCGCACAAGTACAAGCAAATCATCGACGAATATGTTAAGCTCAATCACGCGCGGAAGTTAGAGCCAGAGGAAATCCGAGTTTCGAATGGAAAAACGTGGTATCTGCCGCACCATGCAGTTGTAAATCCGCATAAACCCGATAAACTTCGAGTAGTATTCGACGCTGCTGCAACGCATGGATATTACTCTTTAAACAAAGCATTACTTAAGGGACCTGATTTACTAACTAGTTTAATTGGAGTCCTTCTTCGATTTCGCCGAAATTTAGTTCCGTTATCTGTGGATATTGAAAAAATGTACCATCAAGTAATGGTTAAACCGGATGATCAATCGGCCTTTCGTTTTTTCTGGAGACATCCTAACAGTGATTATGCTCCCCATACATACCAGATGCTCGTTCATGTTTTCGGTGCGATATCGTCACCATCCATTTGTCTGTACGCTCTCCACCGTACCGCCGAGGACAACAAATCGAAGTTTCCACGTGTCGCGTCAAAAGTTAAAGAAAATTTCTATGTCGATAACTTTTTGGATTCTGTTGAAACGGAAACTGAAGCAGTTACGATTTCTCATCAACTGATGGAATTGCTGAAACTCGGTGGCTTCAGATTAACCAAATGGGTTTCTTCCTCTCGGCATGTCCTAAATTCCATTCCCCCTTCCGAAAGAAATATCTCGGAGTTGAACATGGATCTAGATCGTTTACCATGCGAAAGAACCCTCGGCCTACTATGGGATTGCGAGTCAGATACCTTCATATTCCGGATCAACCTCCCGAAAGAAGCCACAACAAAGAGACAAGTACTTCGTTGCGTAGCATCCATTTACGACCCCCTTGGTTTTTTAAGCCCGCTAGTTTTCTCTGCAAAAATCTTACTTCAAGACATTTGGAGAGGAGGCTACGACTGGGATGAGTCTCTCCCGTTCGAAATTCAAACTCGATGGAACAACTGGGCCGGCGAGCTGCAATTGTTGGAGCAGCTTCGCCTATCACGTTGCCTCAGACTTCCTCAATCACCAGTCGGATCAGAACTGCACGTATTTTGTGACGCTTCACAATTAGGATTTGGCGCCGTGGCGTATATTAGACACGTTTACGAAAATCGCACCAGTAGCATCCATTTCGTTATGTCAAAGACCCGCGTGGCCCCACTGAAACCTATATCAATTCCCAGGCTCGAATTACAGGGCGCTATTATCGGACTTAGACTCGCCGCATCCTGCTGCAATGAACTTCGTCTTCCCGCAAGTCAAGTTACGCTCTGGACAGACTCCAGTACCGTGCTTCAATGGATCAACTCGTCAACGTGTAGATTCCAGGTGTTCGTTAGTCATCGCATTGGAGAAATCTTAGAATCAAGTAACTGCCGTCAATGGCGACATATTGTGGGAAAGGAGAATCCTGCTGACGATTGTTCAAGAGGCTTAACCCCGAAACAATTGCAAATGGACCAACGATGGTTCCAAGGTCCGGCGTTTCTCGGCTCGCGTCTCGTACACCTTACTCCATTTTTCGATGCACACGGCATATTACGAGTAGGTGGCCGACTGGAGCATTCTACGCTAAGCTATAATGCTCGTCATCCCATCATACTACCTGCCAAACATCGTGTAACCGATCTTATAATCGAAAACGCCCATCGAGAAGTGGCTCACTCTTCAACAGATAGAACGCTCCATCAAACACATGATCGTTATTGGATCCTCAGAGGCCGAGCGACAATTAGAAGCGTAATTTGGAGATGTACTATGTGCAAAAAACGCAATGCTAAACCTGCAATGCCTATGATGGCCCCTCTACCCCTTTGCCGAATACAACCTTCTAACCCCCCGTTTTCATACACGGGCATAGATTATTTTGGACCCCTCTTCGTGCCCGTCCGTAGAAGTTCCGAAAAACGGTGGGTGTGTCTCTACACTTGTTTAACCACACGTGCGATCCATATGGAAATAGCGCGCACGCTGGATACCGACTCGTTCCTCATGAGTTTCCGCCGGTTCATAGCACGAAGAGGAACTCCAGCTGTGTGCTATAGTGATAACGGCACCAATCTTGTATCGGGATATCGAGAGTTGAAAGAAGGTATCGAAGCCCTAAATACCTCGAAAATAGCCGACGCTATGGCAACTAAGCAAATTGAATGGCACTTTTCCCCGCCTTCCGCCCCACACTTCGGGGGAGCTTGGGAGCGATTAGTACAATCTGCAAAATCAGCGTTAAAGAAAATACTCGGAACGCGCAGCGTGAATGAAGAAATCTTACATACTGTACTAGTCGAAATCGAAGCATTATTAAACGGGCGACCGTTGACACACTTAGTGTCAACCCTGAAGACTTAGAACCGCTTACTCCTAACCATTTTCTATTAGGGAGAACCCACCCCAAACTGCCGCCCGATATTATAAATCCTACTGAAGAAACCTCTAGAAAGAAATGGAGAGCCGCCCAAGCCATCGTAAATCATTTCTGGCAGAGATGGATGAAAGAATATCTCCCGTACTTAATCGAAAGAAAAAAGTGGTCACGCCACAATCGCAATCTGCAGAAAGACGACGTCGTCCTAATCGCCGAAAGTCAAACGCCTCGTGGGAATTGGCCCGTAGGCCGGGTAGTCAAGACGATACCCGGACCAGATGGAATCGTAAGAGGTTTAGAGAAGCTAAACCTGGGCCGGCTATGTCGCGGACCAGTTCCGCGAGATTCTGGGATATACGTCAACGGTTCCGGGAAATACGTCGACGGTACGTTGTGAGTTGGGCGAGGGCAGGGTTGACGAGGGACAAAGGAGCAGCGGATCGGAAAGACGCTCGAGAGACATCGGAGAGAGTGTTAATGGATAACTTTGTAATCGGTTTCTTTTTGCTATGTTGTTATTACATTTAATCGGAACATCGAAACTCGTCTCCCTGTCACTATTTCGTTATATCGGTGACACAGCTGGACTAGAATTAAAGTTTCTCCAAGAAAACTAGGAAAAACAACTTCACTTAAAGGTGTAAGCGGAAACACGTCCATCGTTTACGGTTCAAAATACTTTCTGATAGGAAAGCGACATGAAAAATACTTTTTGACAGAAAAGTGTTTATGTGAAGGTAAAATATGTGAAGGTGTAGCCTTAAGCATAGGATTACGCTCAATGAAAGTGACCTTTCAGTTTGTCGGTTTGTAGTATTTGGGGAGACCCCGAGATGCAAGCCAAATTTTGATAGCATGAAGAGGAAGGAGTGTCTTTTTAAAGAACTTCAAAATAAAATGTTAGCAAATGGATTCCCCCGTGCTTGGGAAAAAATCCGTGAAAAAAAGCCTTTTCAAGCAACTCCGTCAGCCCCTCTACCACACTTTCGAGTTACCCATGGAGAACCCTTCGAAGCCACCGGAGTTGATTTCACTGGAGTTCTCTATGTTAAAACTTTAAACGGCAAAGAAGAAGAAAAGGTATACATCTGTCTTTTCACATGTGCACGCACCCGCGCGATACACTCAGAAATCGTCCGAGACATGTCCATGACATCATTCCTACATGCTTTACGCCGATTTATTGGACGAAGAGGCTGCCCCAAATTACTAATATCAGACAATGTCACCACCTTCGAAGCCACAGCCAAATTTTTGACACAGATTCAATCTGCACCCGTCTTCAACTCCTTCCTCCAACACAAAAACATTGAATGGAAGCATATCCAAAAGCGGGCTCCATGGTATGGTGGATTTTGGGAGATAATGATTGGCATTACGAAGACCACCCTCAAGAAAGTAGTTGGTAGAGTCAAGATAAAACTAGAAGATCTCAGCAGCCTCATAACAGAAGTCGAAGCTATGATTCGACCCTGATCTCGGAACTCAAGCACCGAAGCATCCCAAGCATCGAAGTGGGAAACTGGGCCACTTCGGGAATGCTGAACGCACGTCAATCGTGAAATTCATAAAAGATAACAATGCGTAAGGGCGAGTGACGGGCGATAAACTATGGAAGGAAATGGTGGCAGCAAACGTAACGTTCACTTTTTAGTGCCAGGATTTTGATGCATTATTTTAGTGACTATTAGATTTGTCCTGGTGGATCCCTCCACAGCACGAAGAAACATTTCATGAGGAAAATTCTGCCAAAAATCCAAATGTTTGACGGAATCATTTCCCAGTTGGAACAAGAGCACTTCCGGCTAAGGTTTCCCGTTCTCCGCGTAATTTCAAACACTGTCCTACCTTAAACGTATTTCTTTTTTTAGGAAACCTATCGATCAATCGTGAAACTTCTGCCTCTGCCTCTCCTGCCTCTATATATATATAGAAAAGTAGGTTTTGATTTTGGGTCGCTTTTCGTTTACGTGATTATATAAGTCCTCTTACGATTCAGAAATATACAATCCAAATGTCGAAGTGCTCGAAGCCGTAGTGGCTGTTTCCGTCACGGAGCCCAAGCACCGAAGTGGGAGACTGGGCCACTTCGGGAATGCTGAACGCACGTCAATCGTGAAATTCATAAAAGATAACAATGCGTATGGGCGAGTGACGGGCGATAAACTATGGAAGGAAATGCTGGCAGCAAACGTAACGTTCACTTTTTAGTGCCAGGCTTTTGATGCATTATTTTAGTGACTTTATTAGATTTGTCCTCGTGGATCCCTCCACAGCATGAAGAACCATTTCATGAGGAAAATTCTGACAAAAATCCAAATGTTTGACGAAATCATTTCCCAGTTGGAACAAGAGCACTTCCGGCTAAGGTTTTCAAATCTCCGCGTAATTTCAAACACTGTCCTACCTTAAACGTGTTTCTTTTTTTAGGAAACCTATCGATCAATCGTGAAACTTCTGCCTCTGCCTCTCCTGCCTCTATATATATATATATATATATATATATATATATATATAGAAAACTAGGTTTTGATTTTGGGTCGCTTTTCGTTTACGTGATTATATAAGTCCTCTTACGATTCAGAAATATACAATCCAAATGTCGAAGTGCTCGAAGCCGTAGTGGCTGTTTCCGTCACGGAGCCCAAGCACCGAAGTGGGAGACTGGGCCACTTCGGGAATGCTGAACGCACGTCAATCGTGAAATTCATAAAAGATAACAATGCGTAAGGGCGAGTGACAGGCGATAAACTATGGAAGGAAATGGTGGCAGCAAACGTAACGTTCACTTTTTAGTGCCAGGATTTTGATGCATTATTTTAGTGACTTTATTAGATTTGTCCTGGTCGATCGCTCCACAGCATGAAGAACCATTTCACGAGGAAAATTCTGCCAAAAATCCAAATGTTTGACGAAATCATTTCCCAGTTGGAACAAGAGCACTTCCGGCTAAGGTTTCCCGTTCTCCGCGTAATTTCAAACACTGTCTTACCTTAAACGTATTTCTTTTTTTAGGAAACCTATCGATCAATCGTGAAACTTCTGCCTCTGCCTCTCCAGCCTCTATATATATATAGAAAACTAGGTTTTGATTTTGTTTCGCTTTTCGTTTACGTGATTATATAAGTCCTCTTACGATTCAGAAATATACAATCCAAATGTCGAAGTGCTCGAAGCCGTAGTGGCTGTTTCCGTCACGGAGCCCAAGCACCGAAGTGGGAGACTGGGCCACTTCGGGAATGCTGAACGCACGTCAATCGTGAAATTCATAAAAGATAACAATGCGTAAGGGCGAGTGACAGGCGATAAACTATGGAAGGAAATGGTGGCAGCAAACGTAACGTTCACTTTTTAGTGCCAGGATTTTGATGCATTATTTTAGTGACTTTATTAGATTTGTCCTGGTCGATCGCTCCACAGCATGAAGAACCATTTCACGAGGAAAATTCTGCCAAAAATCCAAATGTTTGACGAAATCATTTCCCAGTTGGAACAAGAGCACTTCCGGCTAAGGTTTCCCGTTCTCCGCGTAATTTCAAACACTGTCTTACCTTAAACGTATTTCTTTTTTTAGGAAACCTATCGATCAATCGTGAAACTTCTGCCTCTGCCTCTCCAGCCTCTATATATATATAGAAAACTAGGTTTTGATTTTGTTTCGCTTTTCGTTTACGTGATTATATAAGTCCTCTTACGATTCAGAAATATACAATCCAAATGTCGAAGTGCTCGAAGCCGTAGTGGCTGTTTCCGTCACGGAACCCAAGCACCGAAGTGGGAGACTGGGCCACTTCGGGAATGCTGAACGCACGTCAATCGTGAAATTCATAAAAGATAACAATGCGTAAGGGCGAGTGACGGGCGATAAACTATGGAAGGAAATGGTGGCAGCAAACGTAACGTTCACTTTTTAGTGCCAGGATTTTGATGCATTATTTTAGTGACTTTATTAGATTTGTCCTGGTCGATCCCTCCACAGCATGAAGAACCATTTCACGAGGAAAATTCTGCCAAAAATACAAATGTTTGACGAAATCATTTCCCAGTTGGAACAAGAGCACTTCCGGCTGAGGTTTCCCGTTCTCCGCGTAATTTCAAACACTTTCCTACCTTAAACGTATTTCTTTTTTTAGGAAACCTATCGATCAATCGTGAAACTTCTGCCTCTGCCTCTCCTGCCTCTATATATAGGGTAGATTCCGGGTCTTTGACACGGGTTTACTATGACACAGCGCTCTTTATTTCTCAACTATTGGGAATTTCCGGGAAAAACTTAACCTGTTGAGAGACATCTATCGTACCAATGTCTGAACATAGTAACAAAACACAGAAGTTGCATGGACGCGAGGTAAGAATTAAAAGTTGTTTTTTCACATCCGCGACTTGTGTTTCAAGCCGTAAACTGAACTCTGTTAAACCAACTGTATTCTACTTAAATTAACCAATACTTGTCACGTTGTATATTTTAGTATTAGGTATTTGAAACCTTGACAATTTTTGTAAAACTCAGCGGCGTCTTGAAGAAAACTGACGTTTACTTCAAGGTGGCGGTGGCGGTTGCTATGACACACCACTAATCGGCATGTTTGACACACGTTATAGAACCCGAATGCGGGAGTATATCAGCTGAATTAAATAGGAAAAACCAAAGTTATTGATGATATAGCTAGATTTCCGTATTTCTTAAAATTCTGAATTACATGTAGTGTCAGTTCGACTAAATAACAGCCTGAGGAACAACCAACTTATGAAAAGACTCCATGACTGAATTTTAAAACGCAATTCGGATTTTTCTTGCTGAAATTCGTGTTTCATTTCAGAAAAATTGAGGGTTTAAAGAAAAAGAGAAGGCAATATACTGATGAGCAGCTTAAGAATGCCGTGACTCTGGTAGTCGATAAGGGTGAGTCAATTAGATGTGCCGGCAAGTCGTGTGGAATACCTTTTAAGACGCTAGCTCGCTACGTGAAGGAGGAAAAACTTAAAGATATTCCGGGTGTGGATGTAAAGAAGAAGGAAATGCGTCAGGGTTATTTTACCCGTACGGAAGAAACCCTGCTGGCCAAATATTTACTCAAAGCATCAAAAATCCACCACGGCCTTACGAAAGAGCAGTTTAAGCAATTCGCTTATATGTTTGCTAAAGCGAACAAGAAGGAAGTTCCACAAGCATGGGAAATTAACGAGAAAGCTGGAAAAGACTGGTATTACAGATTCATGGCCAGAAACTCCGAGCTCAGTCTTCGGAAACCAGAGCCTTGTAGTCTTACGCGGTCCACCAGTTTCAACAGAGAAAATGTCAACCTCTTCTACGACAACTTGGAAAGAGTCCTGAAAAAGTTCAAATTTGGCCCAGAGAGCATTTTCAATATCGACGAAACAGCGGCCACGACGGTTCATGTCCCGCCAAAAGTGATGGCCGAAAAAGGAGTGAAACAATTAGGCCAAGTAACTTCAGGCGAACGTGGAATTCTCGTAACTCTTGTGGGAGCTGTAAATGCTCTGGGAACTGCCCTGCCACCACTTTTTGTATTTCCCCGAGTAAACTTCACAGAAACGATGATTCATGGAGCACCTCCATCATCTGCTGGAGCTGCAAACCCAAGCGGCTGAATGACGAGCGAAATATTCGGCAACGAATTCATGAAACACTTCATTCGTTACGCGAGGTGTAGCAAGGACAACAAGTGCCTATTGATAATGGACAACCACGAGAGCAATATTTCTTTGGACGTATTAAAGCACGCAGAAGATAATGGGCTCGTGATTCTCACATTTCCTCCCCATTGTAGTCACAGACTACAGCCACTGGATCTTTCAGTCTACGGCCCGCTGCAGAAATTCTACAACGCTGCCATGAATTCGTGGATGATGGCCCACCCTGGAAAGGCTGTAACAATTTATGATATTGCCGGCCTCGCTGGGACTGCCTTCCCAAGAGCCTTTAACATGAGCAACATTGTAAAGGGCTTTGCTAAGGCAGGCATTTATCCTTTTGATAGGAACGCTATTCCTGAGGAAGAGTTTCTATCTTCTTTTGTGACAGACAGGCCTCTTAGTGAAGTAGGGCTACCTGAAATTCAGCAGCCCAATAGCACTGCCAATCAGCCAGAAATATCAGGGTCTGCAACGCTCACAACCTTAGTTGCTTCACCTGAGGATTTGAGGCCATTAGCAAAGGCAGCACCACGACAATCAGTTGGGCCCGGGGAGAGGAAGCGGGCCAAGAGCAGGGTTCTTACAGAAACTCCCGAAAGGAAAAAACTGCTAGCAGAAATGGAACAGAAAAAGGGTAAGAAAATGGTTGCAACTCCTCGATCCAAAGGAAATAAGTCATCCCGAGCAAAGAAAACTTTGTTTAACGGCGCATCTTCTTCAAACGACGCATAAAAATTGCGGCCTTCAACTTTTAAAAATAACCCAGTGTCAAACTATAACCCAGTATTCCCTATTTGGCTGCCCGTTTCTTATTTTTACATAATTACGTTACTCTGTGTTATAATACATCAACAAACTGCCGAAATAAACACGGTCTCTTTCTGTGTCATAGCTCACCCGAGGTGTGTCATAGCGCCTTCCACGTTCGCGTGCTATGACACACCTACGACTTCTGGGAAAAAAATTGCTACACCTTAACGGTTTATTTTAGAGGAGGGGAAAAATTAGGACAAGTACCGGAAAGAGTTCCCTATAGAAAAACCTTGGAATAATTGACATATGTTTGTAACATTTGGAAGAAAAAAAGATTCCGTAAAAACTGTGTCAAAGACCCGAACTCTCCCCTATATAGAAAACTAGGTTTTGATTTTGGGTCGCTTTTCGTTTACGTGATTATATAAGTCCTCTTACGATTCAGAAATATACAATCCAAATGTCGAAGTGCTCGAAGCCGTAGTGGCTGTTTCCGTCACGGAGCCCAAGCACCGAAGTGGGAGACTGGGCCACTTCGGGAATGCTGAACGCACGTCAATCGTGAAATTCATAAAAGATAACAATGCGTAAGGGCGAGTGACGGGCGATAAACTATGGAAGGAAATGGTGGCAGCAAACGTAACGTTCACTTTTTAGTGCCAGGATTTTGATGCATTATTTTAGTGACTTTATTAGATTTGTCCTGGTCGATCCCTCCACAGCATGAAGAACCATTTCACGAGGTAAATTCTGCCAAAAATCCAAATGTTTGACGAAAATCATTTCCCAGTTGGAACAAGAGCACTTCCGGCTAAGGTTTCAAGTTCTCCGCGTAATTTCAAACACTGTCTTACCTTAAACGTATTTCTTTTTTTAGGAAATCTATCGATCAATCGTGAAACTTCTGCCTCTGCCTCTCATGCCTCTATATATATATAGAAAACTAGGTTTTGATTTTGGGTCGCTTTTCGTTTACGTGATTATATAAGTCCTCTTACGATTCAGAAATATACAATCCAAATGTCGAAGTGCTCGAAGCCGTAGTGGCTGTTTCCGTCACGGAGCCCAAGCACCGAAGTGGGAGACTGGGACACTTCGGGAATGCTGAACGCACGTCAATCGTGAAATTCATAAAAGATAACAATGCGTAGGCCTATAAGGACCAGGGCACCGTGGGACACATGGGCAACCCGTTTTGAAAAATTGTTTCAAAAGTCCGAAAAAGTCACACGCCGCGTTTGTCAGATGAGTGGCCGTATGAGGCACCCGACACTGGTGCTGAAGCCCAGGCCGGGGTTGAGGGCTCGTTCCCCGCCAGCCCAGGCAGGCCTGTCCGGGGGTCCCCGTTCACCGGTGCGAACGGCACGCCGCTGGACCACCCCTCGGTACGGCGTAGTCGGCACGGTTTCGCCGTCGTCCAAAGTCCAAAAAGTGGATGCTTATACGGTGGAAAGTGGAAAAAAACACTATGAGAGGGACCCTCTCTCTGAAAAGAGAGAGCAAGCGTTTTACGTCTGGACAGTCAAAACTCAAACGGGTGATGATGGACGTGATTCGGCTTGTGTTGGGTTCTCGGACGCGTTCCCCTGTTCGGTTTGTCACGAGTTGTTGCCGAACCTGTTGGGAGGGGGAAAACTCCCCCCGAAAATGGGTTAGCAACGGTTCAATGATGGCTTAACCTGGGTTTGTGTCTCCCAGTCTCGAAGAATAGATTCTCTTTGAAAAGGGCAGAAATGGCTGGAAACGAATGAAAGAATGGAGAACCGAAAGGCAACGGCACAGTTTATAGTCGCCTTCGAGGCCGGGGGCCTGGTTTTGTTCGGCCTTGCGTCTTGGCTCTAGAACAGAAACAAAGGATGGTAAGGTTAATTTTCTCCCGAAGAAAGTTCCGTGGCTGGTATCGGTGGGGTCAAGCCGGGTTCGTGTAACGACTGGGGCGAAGCAGGGTAGAGAGTAGCTGGGCGCCAGAAATGGTTTCCAGTTTGCTCGTCATCTACCCTACGGAAACCTAGAAGTTGGACTGCCCGGTTTGGCGATTCCAAAATCTGGCTAGTTGCGGGACTGACGCGGGATGGAGGTCTGGCCGAACCGTTTGATGTTGCTGGGCTTAAGCAAAGTGCGGGGAAAAAATAAAGACCGGGACCCTGAGTCTTGAAAGTGAACTGTGAGCGGTAGCGACTGCCCCATAAGGTGTACCTGAAATTTGTTCTTCAGACTGATTCCCTTACCAAATCAAAGTGAGCCTACCTTCCCCATTTTTGTCTCGAGGGTTGGGCTTGTCCTGATCACTCACATGTGCAAGACAGAGCTTTTGGTCTCTTTCCCACACATACACTGCGAGCTGCGTGCTTTTTCTTGCTGAGAAGGAGCTATGCGGCAACCACTTTTTTTGCCCCTCACAGGGTTATTGCGACACGCCTTGAAACGAGGCTCGTTGTACGCTCGAAATCCTGCTAAACGAGTCGCCTAGCGACCTGCATGGAAATCTGTCTTTTGACAAAATGAAAAAGGCTACTTGCCTGTCGTGAAACGGCGAAAAGAGGGTGTGGGGAAGCTGTGTATCAAAAACGGCTTCCTGAGAGCTTTTTGCGTTCCGAGGAATCGTCAGTTTTGAGTCACTTAGCTCCGGCAGAAAGCCGTCGCCCCGAGAATGCGCTACCGCGACGAAAGCAAGATTTTTCGGGAAGAGGAACAAAGGGTCGGAGAGCCGTGGAGTGGAGCCGAGATCGAAAATGATAGACGAGGGGAAAGCGGTCGAGCTTTTTCTTTTTCGACGGTCTACAAAAATTCCTTGAAGAACCCTACCGTGTCACACGCGTGGGGGGAATCAGGTCCAAAGTTTTTTTAAGGCTGAAGAGAGAGGGAAGCTTTTTGAGTCGCCAGTACTTACGCATCTATTTTTGAGATTCTCCTCTGGGTTCCCTCTTTGCTGGTCACTTTCCGGCTTGGTGGGGCCTAAAACCTTTTCGAGGTCGGCTTCGCTTGGTCGTGGGAGCTGTCAGGTCTTGGGACGGTGCGCTGGACGCGTGGAACGAACTTAAACGTTCACAACAAGCTACCTGGTTGATCCTGCCAGTAGCATATGCTTGTCTCAAAGATTAAGCCATGCATGTCTAAGTACAAGCCGCTTTGCGGCGAAACCGCGAATGGCTCAATAAATCAGTTATGGTTCCTTAGATCGTACCATCCTACTTGGATAACTGTGGTAATTCTAGAGCTAATACATGCACAATAGCCCTGACCTCACGGAAAGGGTGCTTTTATTAGATCAAAACCAATCGGGTTTCGGCCCGTAGTTTTGGTGACTCTGGATAACTCTTAGCAGATCGCATGGTCTCGCACCGGCGACGCATCTTTCAAATGTCTGCCTTATCAACTGTCGATGGTAGGTTATGCGCCTACCATGGTTGCAACGGGTAACGGGGAATCAGGGTTCGATTCCGGAGAGGGAGCCTGAGAAACGGCTACCACATCCAAGGAAGGCAGCAGGCGCGCAAATTACCCACTCCCGGCACGGGGAGGTAGTGACGAAAAATAACGATACGGGACTCTTCCGAGGCCCCGTGATTGGAATGAGTACACTTTAAATCCTTTAACGAGGACCAATTGGAGGGCAAGTCTGGTGCCAGCAGCCGCGGTAACTCCAGCTCCAATAGCGTATATTAAAGTTGTTGCGGTTAAAAAGCTCGTAGTTGGATTCCGGTCCTGGCCGGGCGGTACCGCCATCGTGCGTGCACTGCCTAGGCGGGACAAATAACCGGACTATCCGGGGTGCTCTTAACTGAGTGTCCTGGGTGGCCGGTACGTTCACTTTGAACAAATTAGAGTGCTCAAAGCAGGTGCTCCGCGCCTGAATATCACAGCATGGAATGATGGAATAGGACCTCGGTCTTATTTTGTTGGTTTTCTGGACCCGAGGTAATGGTTAATAGAGACAGACGGGGGCATTCGTACTGCGACGCTAGAGGTGAAATTCTTGGACCGTCGCAAGACGAACAACTGCGAAAGCATTTGCCAAGAATGTTTTCATTAATCAAGAACGAAAGTTAGAGGTTCGAAGGCGATCAAATACCGCCCTAGTTCTAACCATAAACGATGCCAACTAGCGATCCGCCGGAGTTACTCCCATGACTCGGCGGGCAGCTTCCGGGAAACCAAAGTTTTTGGGTTCCGGGGGAAGTATGGTTGCAAAGCTGAAACTTAAAGGAATTGACGGAAGGGCACCACCAGGAGTGGAGCCTGCGGCTTAATTTGACTCAACACGGGAAACCTCACCAGGCCCGGACACTGGAAGGATTGACAGATTGAGAGCTCTTTCTTGATTCGGTGGGTGGTGGTGCATGGCCGTTCTTAGTTGGTGGAGCGATTTGTCTGGTTAATTCCGATAACGAACGAGACTCTAGCCTGCTAAATAGGCGACGGGTTTTATCCGTCCGTCGCTCTTCTTAGAGGGACAAGCGGCGTCCAGCCGCATGACAAAGAGCAATAACAGGTCTGTGATGCCCTTAGATGTCCTGGGCCGCACGCGCGCTACACTGAAGGAATCAGCGTGTTTTCCCTGTCCGAAAGGACCGGGTAACCGCTGAACCTCCTTCGTGGTTGGGATTGGGGACTGCAATGATCCCCATGAACCAGGAATCCCTAGTAGGCGCAAGTCACTAGCTTGCGTCGATTACGTCCCTGCCCTTTGTACACACCGCCCGTCGCTACTACCGATTGAATGATTTAGTGAGGCCTTCGGACGGACTCGCCGGGCGGAGCTTCCGCTTCGCTCCGGCGGGACTGAAAGATGGTCGAACTTGATCCTTTAGAGGAAGTAAAAGTCGTAACAAGGTTTCCGTAGGTGAACCTGCGGAAGGATCATTAACGAACACAATCCAAACCTTATTTTTCGAACCACGCGAGTTTTGGCTTTGGGATATCCGTAAGGAACCAAAAGTCTTCAAACAAGCAAAGGGGAAAAAGAAATGGCCAATTTGTTTTTTGATAAACCACTCGAACGTTATACAGGGTGTTAAGAAAAAGCCTCGCCACCCGGGAGAGACCTCCGGTTACTCTTGCTTTGTGCTCCTTTTGGACACAAACGAGTCGCGCGTCCGCCAGGATCCGCGAGGCGTTCCATGGGGTTAGGTCACCGTCCTGGTTTCCTTCTCGCACGGCCGTCTTATTTGAAAATACCTTGGACAAAAAAGATATTGCTTGGTTCGATTTCTTTTGTTTTACTCCACTCGTGAAGAGAGAATGGAAAGGGAAGGGGCTTCCATGACCGTTCAACTTGTTAACGGGACGCAGTCTGGGTACTTTCGAACATGTTCTATGTTTCGGCGAGTACTCGGCCCAAGTCCGGTTTCAAGTTGGTGTCTAAGTGTTGCCCCTGGAGACTTTCTCTTCTTCCGAAGGGATACTGTAAAAGAAATTGCCCAAAAAGTTCTGTCCGAGAAGAACAAAATCTCGGTTCTAAGAAGACAAATCGTTCGAGACGCGACACCATGTCCTTCGGAAAACTTTTTCATTCTTTTTCACCGAGTCAGTGCGGGGAACCCTGACGGAAGATACCTCGGTCGGGATCAGGGTATGCCGCCGGTTGAACTAATTTAAAATGGATTTGAAGAAGCTGAAATGTGACCGAAGGGGTTGTACGGTAACGATTTTTCTTTCGATACGGTGAAAAGCGTTGTGGCCCGGATCTAGGGAAACTTTTGAAAAGCCATATCATTGTGAAGGGAGGATACGGCTTGGATAAGTTAGGCTGGAACCAGGTTGCCCCGCTTGAAGCCGAGGACAAATGAAATCTGTATCAACAACCGCAGATTCTTCTTCATCTCCGCCTTCTCCCAATAAGTGGGGTTCTGAGATGTACCAAAAGTTTGTGCGGAGCGACAGAAAGCCAATATTTTCGGCCAGACGGGGAGTGGAGTTTTCACGGGAACGCCGAGAGTGAGTAGACCAACTATTTCAAAATGGCAGTCAATCCATCGACTGGAGAACGAACAGAACTGAAACCGGGGATGGTTCTTTCGCTCCAGTTTGAAGGCTGAGTTGTCACTCGAAAGCTGGTTTTGCTCGTTTCTTGGACGCTTAATTCCGTGTGAAACGGGGTATCCTTTCTCGCAAAGAAACCGCTTCAGGAACAAGGCTTGTGTGTCCGACACTAGGATGGTGCCAAAAATGCAGGGTGAGTCGCCAAAGCTATAGCTCTTTTTTGGGCGGGCTGGTTTCTTCGGGGTTCAACTTTACTAAGCGACCAGGGGGGCTTGGTAAAGGCTGGACTGCCAGAGAAAACTGGCCTCTGAAAAAGACTGTGTGCTTGAGCTAACTTACAGCGGTGGCCTTTTTTTAAGAGGTACCCGAAAAGTGTTGAGACACTCGACGGTTCATGAAAGCGTTAGTATATATTGCGAGAAACTTTCTGCGGAGGCTAGTACGTTGAAAGACCCATGGATCTCTTTGAGTTTTGACTCTCTAAACTTAGGGGGTTGGAGGAGTGTCAAGCCCAAAGAACCTGGTGGTCGGAAACCGTGCCGGCCGTGCCAACGAAGGTATGTGATTTAAAGTTATGCGCCACCGAAAAGGCTAAAGTATGTCACTGTCCGTGTAAGCCTTGTCTCCCTCAAGGAAGAAGGTTTTTCAAAACGGTGTGCAGATAATGCCGATACCTAAACTTTGAAATCGTTGAACTGGTTGCTCGATGAAACCTGGCTGAAACAGAGTAGAAAACGTGGAAGGGTTTGCTTGGTCATACCACATGAGAAAAGGGTTCCAAAATTGCCGTTGTTGCTTGAAATGATGCTCTATGGGGGGAGTTGAGCGTACTTTTCTGGCCTTCAGTAATGATTTCCCGTTTCTTTGCGGGGTTTTGAATAAGCAATCCTTGGCGTTTCTACTGCGTTGAAACCAAAACCAATTTATTAAAAGCATGACCCTGAACGGTGGATCACTCGGCTCGTGGATCGATGAAGAACGCTGCAAAACGCGCTAGAACGTGTGAATTGCAGAACACCGCGATCATCGAAGTTTCGAACGTAAATGGCGGCCCAGCGTTTGCGCTCGGGCTACACCTGTTTGAGGGTCGGAATGTCAATCATTGCCTGAATTCGTGGGAGATGTTAGATTCGCTCTCACCCACGCGGCGATGGGTTGCGTCTCGTGCGTAAAGCAACCCACACACTCTTGTCGTAGCACGTGCTTGGTGAGGTGCTTGGCGGGGTCTTGGGTTGTGTGGCGTGCGTGGCGTTAAATAAAGTTTTCTTAAAACCAAAACAACATAGGAGGCCGACGCAAGATTTAACTTACGCGTGGCTTGGGGTTGCTATGCCTGATCAGGATACTCAAAAGCCTCTTCCGTCGCTGGGGGAGAGCTCCAAGGTCCGGGAAATGTCAGAGCGTTGAAACGCGGCTTGTGTACTCAAGGGAAAGGGTTTTGAAAAATAAACCTGATCCTTGATTTCAAACCGTGATAGTAAACGTTCCGACTGCCTTTCCTCAAAGTTTTGTAACCCCTGAAAAGGTGGGGGGGTGAACGAAACCGTAAAAAGACGCAAGAGTTTCCCGGAGGAGAGATACCTGTCACTGCCCCACTTTGTATGAAGTGGGGTAGTAGTGCTCTCCAGCCCCAAGTATACCAAACACGTTACCAATCTGCCTTTATTGCTCGCACGCAAGTGTGGGTCGGTCCTCGACACAAAACGGGAAGGCAGTGCCTAGAAAAAAGGGACGGCTTGGAGCTTGTTCCAAAAACCCTGAAAGAAACCAAAAGTGGGGACACTTCATTTCTGGAAGACTTTTTTTTCGAGATTCCGTTGCGGGGGAGGCGGAAACGAAAAATAAGGTTGCCTGGATGAGTTTCTGTGGTTTCTTTTTGGGGTGCCTTGAAACTATTCTCCAAAGTGGTTTCATTTTTCTTTGGCTATAGCCCTTGTGAATTCCCCAGCGAGACGATATCAGTCATACTGACCTCAACTCAGGTGAGACGACCCGCTGAACTTAAGCATATCAGTAAGCGGAGGAAAAGAAACTAAAAAGGATTCCCTTAGTAGCGGCGAGCGAACAGGGATAAGCCCAGCACTGAACCTCGTATCTCCGGATACCGAGGAATGTAGTGTTCAGGAGAGAGGTGGTTTGCCTGTCCGGTGTTGTCCAAGTCCCCATGATCGGGGCTAGAGTCCGCAGAGGGTGTCAGGCCCGTAGTGACGCATCGCGACCGTGAACACTTTATCTCCTAAGAGTCGGGTTGCTTGAGAGTGCAGCCCTAAGCGGGAGGTAAACTCCTTCTAAGGCTAAATACCGCCACGAGACCGATAGCAAACAAGTACCGCGAGGGAAAGTTGAAAAGAACTTTGAAGAGAGAGTTCAAGAGTGCGTGAAACCGTTCAGGGGGTTAAACGGGTGGGCCCTCGAAGGTCGAACGGCATCTACTCCCGTTACCTGCATACGAGCCTGCGTCTGGACGAGCTGCATTTTGCGGCCGCCGGGCGTGGTACGCTTGGAGCGTGCAGGGACCGCTAGTTGGATGCCTAGTAGGACTCCGCAATCGGCTGGGCTCGGTCGTCAGACGGGTTTTGAGGATCGGCCCCCTCGTGGGGTTGTATTTTTGAGATTCCCGGCGACCGCTCGGCCGTTTGTACTTGCTCACTGTTCCTCCGGGCGGACGAGCGTTGCGTTTGCCTTCACGGGCGCGGAGCGTTGTCGGTCTGTTCGAGGCTCCGGTGAGAAGCGCGGAGAGTAGGTCGGGTCCCACCCGACCCGTCTTGAAACACGGACCAAGGAGTCTAACATGTGCGCGAGTCGTCGAGTTGTACCAAACTCGAAGGCGAAATGAAAGTAAAGGCTCGGTTTCCGAGCTGAGGGGAGATCCCGTTCTGCTTCTGTAGCGCGGGCGCATCCCCGGGGCGTCTATACTGCGTTGCCAGTGAGACGAACCTAGAGCGTACACGTTGGGACCCGAAAGATGGTGACCTATGCCTGGCCAGGACGAAGCCAGGGGAAACCCTGGTGGAGGTCCGCAGCGATTCTGACGTGCAAATCGATCGTCGGAGTTGGGTATAGGGGCGAAAGACTAATCGAACCATCTAGTAACTGGTTCCCCCCGAAGTTTCCCTCAGGATAGCTGGTGCTCGCAACAAGACACGGAGTTTCATCCGGTAAAGCGAATGATTAGAGGCCTTGGGGTCGAAACGACCTCAACCTATTCTCAAACTTTCAATGGGTGAGAAGCCCGGCTTAGCCTAAGCGAAGCCGTGGCAGTCGAATCCGAGCGCCCAGTGGGTCACTTTTGGTAAGCAGAACTGGCGCTGTGGGATGAACCAAACGTCTGGTTAAGGCGCCCAAACAACGCACATTCCGGAACCCACAAAAGGAGTTGGTTGCTAAAGACAGGAGGACGGTGGCCATGGAGGTCGGAACCCGCTCAGGAGTGTGTAACAACTCACCTGCCGAAGCAACTAGCCCTTAAAATGGGAGGCGCTATAGCGTTGTGCCTATACCAGACCGCCGGTGGCAGAGCCTGCCCCCTGTAAAGGGGTGCACTGAGGCCCCGGTGAGTAGGGGGGTCGCCGCGGTGAGCGTAGAAGGGTCTGGGCGTAAGCCTGCCTGGAGCCGCCGCTGGTGCAGATCTTGGTGGTAGTAGCAAATACTCCAGAGAGATCCTGGAGGACTGACGTGGAGAAGGGTTTCATGTGAACAGTGGTTGAACATGAGTCAGTCGGTCCTAAGCCGCAGGTGAAATCCGGCCCAGGGAACGGCGCGTCGACTGTTTTGTTACAAAACCTGACGAAGCGCCGCTGGGTTAGGCGAAAGGGAATCCGGTTCTAATTCCGGAACCCGGTTGCGGATACGTCCGAGCTCTCGTAGCTCGTCATGGTAACATGACATGACCCGGAGAAGCTGGCGGGGACCCCGGGAAGAGTTTTCTTTTCTGCTTGAGGGGTCGAGACCCTGGAATTCTGTCGCGGAGCGATAGGGTTTTGACCCCGAAGAGCGCCGCAGGTCTGCGGCGTCCGTGGGTTCTTGCCGGCCCTTGAAAATCCGGGGGAGGGCCACGTGGACTTTCCAACCGGACCGTACCGATATCCGCATCAGGTCTCCAAGGTGAACAGCCTCTAGTCGATAGATGAATGTAGGTAAGGGAAATCGGCAAATTGGATCCGTAACCTCGGGATAAGGATTGGCTCTGAGGGTCGAGGTGGTCGGGCTTGGACGCGAAGCCGGTAGTGCCCACGTGCTGGGCCTGGGCGAGGCCGTTCGCGGTCGAACCCGGTCCCTAGCCTAAGCCACCGGGGGAACGTCCTCGCAGTAGAGTAGGATAGTTTGGGCTTGACCCATTCATGCCTCTCTCTCGGCTGCCAATGAACGACCAACTCAGAACTGGCACGATCCAGGGGAATCCGACTGTCTAATTAAAACAAAGCATTGCGATGGCCGTAAGAGGGTGGTGACGCAATGTGATTTCTGCCCAGTGCTCTGAATGTCAAAGTGAAGAAATTCAACGAAGCGCGGGTAAACGGCGGGAGTAACTATGACTCTCGGGGTAGCAATTGATCGATTCCCGCCTCCTCGTGGCGCTACCCTGGGATAACCTCAAAGAAATTTGACGGTAAAGCTAAGAGGAATTGATCACACCGTGGCGAACGTCATCAGTCACAGCTGCAGGAATCTAGATTGATATATAACAGACGAGTAATTCTTTTCGAAGCTCGTCAGTAATCTTCCCAGATGTCTGGAAAGTGCAGCAATCAGAGAACTGAATCCAGCGGATCCAGTTCCCAAGAGACTCTTCCAAGTGGGTCCAACGCTTGTGATATATGTGGGAAGTGCTTCATGAAACTGGTCGGGTTATCACTGCACATGTCCAAAGTCCATCCTAGTCAATACCATGCACGGCTAGAAAAGAATCAACCAATAACCAAGAAATTTAGATGGACGGATGAAGATTTGTATTTTTTAGCGAAGAAGGAAGCTGAACTTTTACTTTTGGGGGGCATTAAGTTCATAAACAAGGAACTGGCAGAATTCTTTCCTGAGAAGTCTGTAGATCAAATCAAAGGCCAAAGACGTTCTGAGACATACAAACAGCAAGTTATATCCATTCATTCCGAACTGCTCAAGCAGCAGGCTGTAGCCGATTCTCCTCCACCATCGAGAATTCCGGCGAAAGAAATCTCGGCTTGGCTTGATTTCCTTCTGGCCCTTCCAAAAACCAAGAATAAATTTAGCGAAGACAAGTTAGACCAACTTATACGTACCGCGCAAGAGGGCACTCCGGTCATAGACGATCTAGATTTATACTTGAGAGAAGTTCTAGTTCAGCCCACTAGACAGGTAGAGAGACAGGCGAAGCCGCTCCAACCCCCCAAATCCAGTAGAGAAAAAAGAGATAGAGAATATGCTCGTGTCCAGAATTTCTATCGTAAGAATAAAACCGCATGTGTGAACGCCATCCTTGATGGAAATAAGCAGTGCACAAATGAAATACCAGACATTGATGACTTCTGGAAGGCTATATTCGAATCTCAGTCTCCTCCTGATGCAGAACCAGTGAGTTATTTTGTAGATGAAGAACCGAAGAAGATTTGGAGTTGGATCTGATTTTTCGAAATGAATCATAACTACCCTGATACGTCGACCTCACCCGGTCCTGACGGCGTGACGGCTCGCATGCTCCGTTCTATCCCTGCGCGTGTCCTTAATAAATTGTTAAACCTATTACTCTTTATTGAGGACTTACCTGCAGTGTTCAAATGCCATCGCACCGTACTGATACCTAAAGTTGACAATACAGCATCACCGGGAGAATTTCGGCCTATCACCATTTCTTCCATAGTTGTTCGGCAGCTTAATAAAATCATCGCTGCTCGCGTCTCAGAGGGCGTTCCTATAAATCCTTGTCAGAAAGCCTTCCGGAAAATGGAGGGATGTGCTGAGAATGTTTTCCTTTTGGATTTCATTCTTCGAGATGCAAAAGCGAAAATTAAGTCCGTTTCGTTGGCTACTGTCGACATTAAGAAGGCATTTGACAGTGTGTCAC